>NAGG01001959.1:0-14617 GCA_003031705.1 Calonectria naviculata
GGGTCGAGAACCGGGGTGAGTGGCAGGCATCAGGGCAATGCATCTGCGGTGGAGAAGATGCCGATGTTGGGCACTTGAATGCGAGGATGGAGGATGGACAAAGATACCCAATCAACCAGAGGACTTCATATACGGCATCATCTTGGTGCCCATGATACCCAGCAACACGATGCCGTCTGGCACCGTTTCAGCCCAATTCCAACCATGTGAGTCTAGCGGCCACCCGGATTGCGACTTCGTACCATGTTATGCATGCGAGTCTGCCCGTCTGCAAGGAGAAGCAGTGGTGGAGTTAATTAGTTGGGGTTCCGGTAATCCTTGCACCCCAATTGGATTGCTGGCTGCAGTTATGGCGAGAAATGGTAGGTCTTGACCACGTCCTTGGTCCACCCAAACGGTGAGATTCGGGGTCGAACGCTGTTGATTGGGGCCATGTCAACCAGACGACGCTATGAAGGTGCGCTTCAGCATGCCGGGGAACAAGGCTGGTAGTCTGACATGATAGACTCGCTCATTTCAATGCGAGTGGTGGAATCCATAGACAATTTTCAACGTTATTCAAGCGTCATCGCCTATCATCGCTCGACGTCGCGGCGAATCCGTGCATACTTCGAGGGTAGGTTCAAACAGACATCATGGGCCGCGACAAGCCGCTGCCGCATCGCAGTGCGCGGTTTTTATCGTGGCCGAACGGCGAAGGACAGCTCATGTGCATCCTCAACCACCAGGCTTGCCGAGGTCAAAGCTCTGCTCATATTCGTGGATGTTCATGGGACCAGTAGACCAGAGCATTAGGGCTTGGACTGAGACCTGTGCCGTTCCTGGGTGCAACCCGCCCAGGGTATCGGATTCATGCTTTGCTGTGATGTAACCTATCACATTGACATATTCGCCGACACGTGTTGTTTCCGAAGTGAGGGATTCCAGAAGCAAGTTGACATCCACGAGAGCAGTGACGTTTGTGTCCCTGGGATAAAGATGCCCGAGTGATAGTTGACCGGATTTGGTTGAATAGAACGTGACACTGGCGCCGGTCAGTAGCTGTCAAAATTGAGGCCCTTTTCTGATTGCAGGTGACCCGACAGGGGCGTGGGGGTGAAATGTAGTCATACCACCCTAGAAATCTGACCTTCTCGCCAACAGGTCGAGCCGGCAAGGTCGACAAAAGTTGAAGACGAGAGGGGGGAGGGCCTCGAGACATTATTTGCGCCGTTGCTTGAAGGTCGAGGGCATTCGACCGACCCGAACCCACAAGAGATGGGGGGTTGACAGAGCCTCATCCACTTCTCGCCGCTTCCGAGGACAACAGAGAAAGCCCCGCGGTGAGCGTTGTAGATGCGAAGTTCAAATTCCACATGTCACGCTTCGACTTCGCACACTGGTGATCGTTCACACAGTGTGGGGATGTGTCGAGACATTGGCTTTTTCGTGGTCGGCGATCTTTACACTGTGTGGGCTCCGTGTATTGAAGGCTACCCTACAACCTACAACCGTCCCCATTTGTGGCTTATGGGTCAGACACCCTTCTGAGAGAAAATGATTATCCAAATTTCAGTAAGCAATTATTTTGGGCTTCTTATATTTTCTGTATTGGGTCTAAGTATGACACTCTTCAGCTTTCATCCGGTGCATACGTCGAGACTGACGTTGATGGCTATGCCGGGGAAGGAGAGATTTATAGTTTGACGCTCCCAGGTAGGTAGGTAAGCAATATTCGCTCACCAACCCGTAGTTATTGGGTGAATATTGTCGTTACCGACTATACACATAGTATACTACAGTGTACTGTCCCATAATAGGATATCAAAGTATCAAACTCGCTTCGCCAGACAGGTCCCTCCACAACTTTATTATCAGGCCAGGCTTTGGGAAATTTCCTACCCGAGTCAGAATCCTGGATTTTGGCTTCACCACCCCAAACGGCGCGTGTGTTGTGCAACCTAAATTTTCGAGCCTTGTTGCATGCCACGGCGGAGAAGTCCTCAAGCAACTAAGCCGAGTGGAGTCGTGCGGGATTGTAGCCAATAGTGAAGCCTCTCCTAGGCACACATTGCGACATTGCTGAGGGGATCATCAGCCTCACTTCCCGTACCTCGAATTATCCCACCTTCCCTAGCCACCAGAAGCAGCATTTTACCCCTTTACAATGGCGACTGAGCAATCTCCTAAATTTGTTTACAAGATACTCCCAGAGGCGCCTCCTGAGCCGTTCCCCAAGGAGCTTCCCCTGTCAAAGCTCGATGCGGATGATGGCTTTGTCCACCTCAGCACTGCGGCCCAGGTACGTGGACACCACAGCTTAGGATATCCCTCAATAACATGAAGCGCCAGGTTCCAAACACAGCTGATCTGTTCTTCGACAACTCAACAAGTCTCTGGATAGCAAAGTTGCGTTTCGCTGACTTTAGCTCATCTACGAAATGGGAGGGTGGCTTCCCTCATCTGTTCGGCAATTTCGGCCTGGATAATTTGGACTCGGTGCAAAAGTTCGACAGGCCAGATGGGGAATGGTGGGGGGACGTCATGAAGAATTCGACCTGGCTAGAGTAGAAAGACAGGCATTTTTTTTTCTATTGGGATTATCCTGCTCTAAAAAGATACTTGATTTAGAGTCCCAAGTCCTTTTGAACCATGCCCTTGCAGATGGGGTGATAGAAATCCTTGTTCTTTTCGAACGTGTCCAACGCAAGCTGCCTGTCCACCTTGTTCAATGCACGGAACAACGGGCGCACGTATTTCATGCGGCCAACTCGGCCAAGAAGGTCTGTAACCCCTGGGTAGCAGGTGGAATCCTGGGCTTTCAGGGCCACAAGGTAGTACGCCGACAGGATCTCGACGTTCTGCGATGTAGTGAGTTGATATGCCTGAGCCATGGCCCGAGATTGCTCTGCACTGAGCTGGCCGCTCTCCTGGACCTTGGCCAAGAAGACAATTTTTTGGTTGGCAGTGAACTTCTCGACGTCACTGGGGCTGGGGTTGAAGCTCTTGTTTGAAATGTCAGAAATGTAGTTTAGCGGTTGGCAAGCGTGTACTCACGGGATCCTTCCACTTGTTTGCTAGGTCGTAGCACATGTTTGCCAAGCTGGTGTCAAACTCCGGCTTGGGAGGGAGACCAGGAGTATAGAACTTGTCGTTCCAATCGATCTCTGCTACCTTTCGCTTGATTTCATCGTTGCCTAGGCCGTTAAAGAAATCAAGAAAAGTGTCCTTGAACTCGAATGAATCAAGAGACTTCTCGGACCACTTGGTGAAGTAGTGAGGAATGAACTTGTCAAAGTTTTCACGTCCGACGACACGCTCAAGGTAGTAGAGGAAATGGAAGCCCTTCTCGTAAGCCACAGTGCTGTAAACGTCCTCCGGGTCAACGCCCTCGTGCTTAATGATTAGCTTGGTGTACTCGTGATCCTTGCCGAAGAGATTCACAGCCTCCTCTATATGACATTGTTAACATTCACCTATGAGGCTGTAATTAGAGTGCTCACCAAGGTCGCTCCAGCCAATGATGGCGGAGAAATGGAACTCGGCATCACCGTGGATGGCACCTTGAATGCGACGTTCAAGGTACATGGTCCAGCCCTCATTCAGCCAACTGGAGGACGTTAGCACATATTTGTCCCATACCGGCTACTTGAGGCTTACAAGTGCTCCCAGCTCGCGTTGGAAACCAGGTTACCACTCCAACTGTGGCTCAGCTCATGAGCAATGACATCAACATTCTGGCGGTCACCACTGATGATTGTAGGGGTAGCAAAGGTATAGACAGGGTTTTCCATGCCTGAACCCGTAGTTAGCTTGGTTGCTCATGTGGTCCCATGTTAGCGCAGAACTGACCTCCGTAAGGGAAGCTAGGAGGCAGGACGAGGACGTTGTACTCTCCCCATTTGTATGGGAACACGAGCTTCTCTGCAACTTCCATAAACTTCTCCATATCTCGCTCAAGTTCCCATTGGCAACCCGCCAATTCATTGGGACCGGTAGCAACTACGCTACGGGGACCGATGGGAGCAGTTGCAATATCACCGGAAGCCACAGCGAAGAGGTAGGAGGGAATCGGGACCTTCTGCTCAAAATGATAGAGCTTCTCGACGCCGGGCGTAGCCTCATGATCACCCACCGGGATGCCACTGGCAACCACCGGAAGAGTAGATGCGAGCTTGAATGTGAAAGTGGATTTGACATCGGGCGTATCCTGGCATGGGAAGATGGATCGAGCGTTGATGGCCTGACACTGGGAAAACATGTACGGATGCTTCTTGTTGGATGTCTGGGCCGGGGTGAGCCACTGTAGAGCAGTGCACTTGCTTGTGGTCTGAAGATCAATGGCAAGGTTGACGATTTCACCCTTGGCGGCGCCCTCCGGGATGGACACGTGAAGAGGGGCACCGAGGGGAGCGGAGAAGTCCTTCAGCTCCCAGTTGGACTTTACCGAATTGATGCTCACGGATGAGACGTCAAGATATCTAGTGTCCAGGACGATCTCCTTACTCTGGTTGTCAGTTTGGGACTCAAGCTGCAACGTCACCGATCCCTTGAGGCACTTGTCCTCAAAGTCGATCTTGAAGTCGGCGGTGGTATGCTTGGTACGCCAAGCGCCATAGTTGGACAGAGTGCTGGGATCTCGGTTAGGCATGTTGACTGTTGCGAAGCTCCGTCTCAGATTGTTTGTGATGGTGATTTGTGAGGTTCGAGGAATGAGCGGCCTCTTGAAGATCGAAAGCCACGACATGAGCAAGAAGGTATTTCAGAGGCCGGATTACCTAAATCGCACAGCTAGCTAGTAACACCACACCACGTCACAGATCGCACCGAAGCGGGCGGGTCTGCGAGATACCTAATTAGGCATCTCACGTGACACAGTATCAGGTTCGACAAGCACTGTGTGATATGAAGAATGTTGCCCTTATCGTCAAACTCATTATGCTTGTGAATGCTGTGGTGATTGTGATGAGTGTGACGAAGTGTTTGGGACTTTGTCAAGCGAGGTCCGAAGCAAGCCAGCATGACCAGAACCCATGCTTCATTTTCCCTCTCTCCTCCCCCGCTGAGAAAAGGGACTAGATGATCAATCGTTTATTAGATCTTACACTATGGAAAGACTTGGAATGGCTAACTTTGTTTCATGTTTGTTGGCGTGTTGAGTTTGATGGGCCCGCTTTCAGCGCCAGCTCTTGAATCTGGGCTAATGTTACGAGCCTCGGCTCGCCTTGCTTACGGTCCTAATATTTTAAGCTAATTTGAGATGTTGCTGTTTCCAAGAAAAGAATGGTGCACGTCAATCGGAATGTGCGCACACAAAAAGTGCATTCTGACTGTGGCCTGTGACCAGCGCTCTGACGCATTGCTGATCACCCTCACTTCTACTCGTGGCAATCTCGCATAGACCTCTAGTTCATTGCATGCTGCATGAGCTTTGCACCAGAGGTGAAATGTGTCAGGTTCGTGGCTATCAATTAACATGAATACTTACGAGATGATTTATGTTCATGCTGCATGGTTTGTTCTTTGGTTCCGATGTTTTTGGGCACACAGCCACATGGTCCTCCCCCTCCACTTACTAGCCTGCCATCAATAACCTTGTCGAAAGAAAATGCCCCGAAAGGTTCTTAGCTGCGCTCTTATGCCGTCTTCGAGAGTCTTGTGGGAACATGAGTGGCATCTGTGACAATCTGAGACGCCGTTTCGTGCTTGCATATCGAATCCTTCGGCTTGATATCCAGGTTGTAGGGTTACATCCGCGGAGCATTTTGTGAAGAAAACGTGTATTGGATGAAACTTGAGTGTTGCATCCTCCCCCCCCTTTCACTCCTGGTGCTTCAATATGCAAACACATCCGGGTGGGGTCGTCTTGCATCAGTGTCCCGCTTGGTTACCGAGACCCCCGGCTGTGTGTACTGCAGCACGGCCTGCTTGCAGGATCTTTTGGAATGTTATCAACGCAGTTACCTTTACATACTGGTCACATTTTTTTGTGCATGATCAATGAAACACTGTTTCTACCCCGCAGGTTATCACAAGCCAGAGCATGTGGAAAACTTTCCGGGTGGCTGGTTCGGGAGACGGCCTTGTTTCCGTTCCCTGAAAGACAATTACGGGAGGACGCGGCAACCGGCCTTCGGACAAAAAACGCACCGCAACGGTTATTTTGCCCAGTCCAGCTGCAAGAGAGCCATGGTGAAGCAAACATCACCCCACGAAACTGAAGCCAGCAGGCGCCGTTCGACGGTGGTGACGGTGTGAGCGCACGCGGTGGGGTTCCCGGCCGTTAGTCTAACGCAGGGGCCGCCAATGGCGAGGAAGACCTGAGCCAGGCGACCAGGGAAAGAAACCCTGGCCACCCAGATGCGAGTGATGATATACTTCAGGGAAGTATAGCCTAATCGAACCGGGCCCCTGTTTGCTTTCGGCCGGGTTCAGTTCTAGACTCGGATGCGGAGAGACACCAACCAGATGTGAACAGGAGTAAAGATTAAAGTGGCTGTCGACTTGTCAAACTTGACGGGGACGAAACGAGCCATTGATTTGATAGGTGCAAGCACCCATGGGATGAGATGGGAGTCTTGCACATGTGGACAGCTGTGGTGCCAGCTAACCCAGGAGTGCGTAGCTTCACCGTTGGCGAGAAGGGTGGTTGCAACAGTGCCCTCCTTCCGGAACGAGCTATTGGATATCTCTTTTCGGTCGGATTCAAAAAATCGCTGGATCCCCTAGAAACTACATTTGTATTTTCATCTCGGATAGACTTGAACCTGGCGTGGCTAACTGAACGCTGGGGATACGTCTTTTCCCGAGGTATATGATGTGATATAGCAATGGCCGATATTGGTTTATTGACACGGTTCATGCCGAATAAGGTCCAGGGCAGTCGAATATGGCCAGTAATTGTTGATCCAACGACAATCTCTCCTAGAGCCCCTGTGAAATGCAGCCAGGTGGTCAGAACCAAAACTGGTTGCATGATGGCCGCAGCATAATTTGGTCAAACATGTGGCGAGCGAGTCCTGTTTCGTTTACTAAGCCATCACAAGGAGGAACCACCGGCATGCCGGCATGCGAGAGAACCCACGCAAGGTAATTGTCATTGAACAAAATTCTCCGCCTTGCATTTCGCTTTGCCGTCTCCTTGGTACAGGAGCTGATCCCAAGAGGGTGGTTGAGATCATGCAGCGCCGGTGTTTGAGAGTGACTCGCTTCGCGGACCTCGGGGCTGAGCATTGCAAGTATTCGGAACGTGACTGTAAACTCCTCCTGTCGCTAAGTAACTTGTCTCACGAGCAGTGACCGACCCCACACAACGAGGGGAGATGAAAAGTTTTCAGAACGGCACTCAAGTTGCGCGTATCAACCGGGCGTCACTTGGGATGAACCGAAATTCCGCGGAAAACCTCTCATATGCAAGTTTGGGAAGAGGTGATAGGATGCAACAAGCAGGAGCCAGGGTGTCATCACCCTTCTCGTGCACTTATCCAAGGTGTCATCGTTGGGGTGCTGCGGGTGAAGACAGTAGAGTGTTACGGAGTTCCAACCATGGTCATGGGAAGGCAGATCGAAGGGTCCAGTTCCCAGCCCCTCCAGGAACGACTCTTGCTTCGCCGCTAGCCGGACGAGACACATCGCTTACCTCTATGATAGCTCGGATACGGAGCGCGAATGTCCTGTGGGGTGAAGTCCTAGGACTTCGCGAGAAAAAGAGACGTGGCGAACCAGGGGTGAGACCGTCGGCATGGGTACGGTTGTATACGGATCCCCTGATGGCGTAGACATCCCTGGACGGTCCCATCCATCATCCGGACGGCAAGAACGGAGCAACTGGGGACCATGCCAATAGAATACTAAGATATCGCTTGCAGGGTAAGGTTATCGGAAGTCTTTGACACGACAAAACGCCGTCGCTCAACCCGGACGTTCAGAGAGTTCAATGAGATCCACGGCGCTATAGGAGGCGATACGAGTCAGTGGTAAGGGGCAAGCAGATCCGAGGGAAGAAGTGAAAAAGAAATCTCGGCATCGGAGGAGAAAAAGAAATGATCAATCGCGAGACAAGATGAGACGGAGGTGTGCACCAACAGAGGAGCTGCATGACGGGGGTTACGTCGAGATCTGGCTGGCAAAGAAGCGTGCTTGTCATCGTGCATCGCCCTCTTGGTGCCGGCATCGGGCGTATGTACGCATTGAGCATGGTGGTTGGTTCCAGAAGCAAAAAAAAACATAGGACTCGACAGATGATAGTGCTGACGTAGGTGGGAATCCAATCGCGAAGCGTATTCGGATTGAGACTGAGTATTAGATGGTGCAGGCTCTGGAGTAGGAGTTGGCACCAAATCAAGCTTGGTAGCGTTGCTAAACCAAAGTGGTGGGATGCTTGCGGGGAAGTTCACAACCAGGAGGGGAACAAACTAGGTACGTATGGCATGACGTTTATTTGACACCAAAAAAGAAAGAAGATAATGGAAAAAAGAAAAGAAAACAAGGCAATAAACTCTATTCAAGGGATGTAGGACAATGTCTCAATAATCGCCATGCGTTGCCATTATTGGAGGTTTGCGGTTGGACCGTCGGAGCATCATGGCGGGAGGCGTCGATCGAAATGCTACGCTAGGGTTTACTGCTATTGAGTCTCACGAGCAAAATTGAGTGTCATGTATGGATTTTAATATAATTGACGGCAATGGCTTGTTTCTAGCTCCCTTCTGCTATTTTTGTCCGACGCAATTGCCGGTCGAGAATTTAATGAATGGCTTTGCAAAGACCAGTGCGCACACACTGACTTACAGTCTTGCTGAAATAGGACCCAGAAAGCAATATGCAGGAGACAAGTTAAAGGCAGCATCGAGCACCGCATTGGTGGTTTGGAGCAGCCCTAATCGGAATGCAGCCTGAACGAAGGCGG
Organism: Calonectria naviculata; assembly: GCA_003031705.1. Lineage (NCBI taxonomy): Eukaryota > Fungi > Ascomycota > Sordariomycetes > Hypocreales > Nectriaceae > Calonectria > Calonectria naviculata. The sequence goes on from NAGG01001959.1 coordinate 8,888, forward strand.
ATCTGAGGCAACATAACCCCAATACGATAGGATCGGCACCTAAGTTTTGTTGCCGACTCCCTTCAGCCGTCGCGATGGCTCCCCATGAAACGCGGCACGACTTGCCATAGTCCGTGCAGGAAGAGGGCACACACAGCACATGACGAGTGGCGTTGGGCACCTTGCAGGCTGGATGACGGGCCGGGAATTGAACCATCGGGGCATTCAGATCGAGACGCCCCGAACACAGAGCAAAGGTCGGTCCTTCCCGTGGCTTCTACGGGCGCCGATGTCCTCTTTCCACCACCGAACGTTGTTTCCTGCCTGCCATGGATCGTCGTCTGGACCGCGCATTTCGGGTCTTCTCAAAACCACCAACCAAACACCCGTTCAAACCGCACGAGCCCACGACTGAACAGCGTAGCAACGCCGTCTTCTGCTGGGCTAAGGCCGACCTTGCTAAGATGGTCCAGAATAGCAGCAAGGAGTCCGTGGACCTCGCGCGTCATGGTGGAGCCGGCCGTGCTACCCCTACGTGCTCAGGCTAGCGCCAAAGAGGCCGGGGAGGACGCCGTTGCCTCTCGCGCGACGCATCTTGGCATGCACTTGAGCCCTGAGGGCTGTGTGTGGGTGGAGAGGAAGGGCGAGCGAGCGAGGGTCAGGGCGAGAGAAGGAGAAGAGGGAAGCGGCCAGGGCCAGGGCCAGGGTGAAGGTGAAGGTGAGGGCGAGGGCGAGGGTGAGGACAAGGGAGGCGGGTGATCAAAGGCAGTCAGTCCGGTGGGAGACAACGACAAGCTCGTCAATTGCAGCCTCTGACAGGCTCCTCTCAAGATCCCCGACCCAACACCGGGTGGTATCCCCATTCTGCCATCCCTCCCGACCCTGGCTTTTTTTTTTTCTTGGCCTGGGAAGCTGTGGCGCCCTGCAATCCGTGTCACCAGCCGGCATGGTCCCCTCCACCACGTCCCGCGGTCTTGTCTCAGGCTGTCCGTGCAAAAGCTTCTCGATGCTTTTGAGACTGAGCCCACCCCTGTTCAGGCTTGGTGTCTACCCTTGAGCAGGGGGCCCTCAGATTGCCAGGGACAGGGGCCCAGTGGCTATGGAACGGGCCACTTGCCTTACAGACTTCCCATGTATCCTTCGACCACGGCGCCCAGATATAAGCGAACAGGTCCATCTGCTTTGGGATTTGATAGCTTGGCATTTGGTCTGAAGTTTCATCCCACCACCTCCTCTCTTATTCTGTTATATAGCCTCCAGTTCCAGATATCGACGTCGCATTTTGTTCCCACGAGTATCCCCGATCCGAAACGTGCCACTCCACGGTTGCATCCATTCCGACTTGAACGGCAGTGCCATCCCGAGCCGGCCCCGACTTCTCTGACACTTTGTGTTCCCTTGACCGGTGCACCTATCGGTGTCGTTTCGACCCAATGGCTCACATTGCCAATTACCTTGTCGATCTCGACACCAGCCATATATCAAAGCAGGCCTTCCATCACCCCAATGACTCGGTATGAAGTTGAAACCACTCGATCCCTATGAATATGAGCACCATCATTGACCATCTCGACCACACACAGGCTCCGGCACCTCCACCACCAGAGAAGCCCTTCACCTGGAGAATGCAACCTGAACCCCAACGCAAATATCAACTCTTTCCCAAGGAGAGAAAGCTTCCAGTACTAAATAACGCCGCCAACAAGACAGTAGACGTTGAGAAGCCTCTCCCTGCTATCGGACCTGAGCAGCAACAGCAAACATCCGGAAGTGGATCTATGAAGAGACTTAACCAACATAGCATTGTCAGACGCCGAAAAGTCAGCGTTCCCGATCTGGGACCCATGACCACGGTGCACGAAGTTGCCATGGACTCTCGTATGTTGGGCTCATGAGGGTGTTTCTTTGAACAAGATGACTAACTAGAATCCAGCTACAATCCCCGGACGACTGCCTTTTCATGAGCGGTCTAACAGCGCACCGGGAAATAGCTCACGCAAGCATCATCTGGCAGATACATTCTTCTACGATAGTGACGATGATGTTTCTGAGATTCTTTCTCCCGTTGCGGAGTCTTTATACTCAAGGGCGTCGATGGGCCCACTCTCACCCAAGCAGCTCGCGCCTCTCATGATCCCGAAGTCAGAGTTTGCCAATCCTCGTATTCGAAGGCAGCAATCTCTCAGCAACTTCTCGGCTCGAAACGAATCCCTCAGACATGATCGTGCTGACTACTCGCCACGAAGCCGGGCGTCATTGGCCACACCGAGTTCGTCTCTGCCAGATCTCAGCTCCCCAAAGTCATCCACCACTGTCACATCCACTGCCACCATACCCACGCCAGTATCAGCACCTTTCACTGAGTCTCGTACAGCCTCTCCCAAGCCTTGGGATGGCCGCTGCACACCTCCTGTTAACTACGAGCGGTCTGCTTCAGCCCAGGGCCACATCAGGGGCGGATCAGAGCCTACTATCCCAGAGGAAGGACGAATTATAGACAGAGGCCGACCAAAGAAGAGGTCGAACAGCCGCAACAACAACACAGGACCCATTATCCACAGGTCCGAGTCGAGGAGAAGAAACAGCAGCGACCAAGGCACCCCACAGTCTCAGCAAGTGTCTGAGAAGCTGCCTGAAGGAATCAAGTTGTCTGAGGCGGCTGGGGTTCTGGATGCTAATGAAATCAGCTTTCTCCAGCAACAGGCTGTGTCACAGGCTGAGCGGTTTGAAATTCTCAGACCCGCTGATGTCGAGCTTCTTTCCAGGGTTAGTTGACCACGCGGGCGTCTAGACGTAGGACAGTGCACTGACATGAATAGGAACTCCGACACCTTGATGAGAGAACCGAATACCTCCGACGGACTTACCACTCACTGCGTGTTGGGCGACGCAATCTCCACTCTCGAATCTGCCAGTACCTACGCTCCCCACGAGTGGTTAAATTTAGCCACGAGTCTATGCTCAGACAGGAAGAAGCCCTGGCAGAGCTGGATGCATCGATTGACGACTGGGTCAATAAACTAGAGCAGTCCGAGAACCGCCGAATGCGCGTGCGCCAAAAGCTCCTGGAGCACGTCGCCGCCGCCGCCACGCTCTCGGTTGGCGGAATTGCCCCTTCCCTAGAAGCTGGGCCGCAGACAGTGGGTTCAACTCCCTCATCAGGGATTGGGAACATCACTACACCCCCACGGAGCCCTTCCAAGCAGTCATTCGCCCCTCTCACCGCGGAATCCAAACCTTCCTCCCCCTCTCGTTCTGCTGCCTCTGTCCCTAGCACAATCATGGAACAGCCCCTGGTGGAGGGAGTGGCAGACACCGAGTGCGAGGATCGAATCACTAGCCAGGGGTCATACAAACGTGTTGATGTTGAGAGCATCCGCATCTACGCTGGCGACGACGTCTACGCTCTGCTCGCGGATGTTGAAAATGAGATTACCAGAATGAGCAAAACCGCAAACCTCCCCAACTTTGAGCTGAGACCCGACTCGATGCTTCCAGAGGGGAAACGCATTGCCCTCAACCGCCAGAAGAGCCACGAGATGCTCAATGGCGGATCAGAGACAAGCGGTGAGGCCTCAAAGACGGACACTACTCGTGTCACACCAACTTCCCCACGTGGACAGGAAGCGGCAAGGAATGATGCGCCAAGCATGTTCATCCTTGCCAACACGGTCTATAAGCCGTGAGCATAACTGCCATGTGCCGAGAACAATTATTACATCTACTTGCCTCTTTCGACCTTGCTACTAGTATTTTTACGATTTACGGCCGACCGATAACAATCATTGGATACCCGACCTACATTCCTTTTCTAGCGAGCATTGCACTTGATGCAAAGGTACCATTCTTTTTCTTAGCTTGTTTCGTTGGTCTTGCATAATCACGCGGACTCGTGCGGCAGTCGCATCTGATCCGAAATTGTCAGGGATGGTTGCCCTACCCTCCAATATTACCTCTTTTAGTCGACTCTACTATTTCTGTTTCGGAGACCTTGCCATGTGTCATGCAGGTCTGGCATTTTGTGGGGGTTGTATTCCTTTTGTTGTATTGCTCCGTGGCACGGAACCATTTGCTTCATCTGTATAATATGACGCAAAAGTCACTCAAGGATGCTTTGGCATCGCAACTATCAGATCACATGTACTTTCTTTTACTTATACCCTGAGGGCAGAAGTGGCACAGCATTGGAGAGTGAGGGGGAGGAGACTGGACTGTGCCGGAAAACAAAAACGGGGATGATGGAATACGTGGGTTGGACTATCAAAGTATCTATCTATTATCTTAATAGGATCCAGGAGATCTTGGATGAAATAATGAAGCAAAAAAGAAATGTGTTTTTAACGCAATCGCCATCTCATCTCATACAGTGAATCTCACGATACAGATCTGGCAGGCGACGGACCTTGATCCCACTTCCCATGGTCAGCTCCACGCGCGTATACAACGTATACATGCATGTTTGCATGCCAGGTGATAACAAAGTGGCACCGACAAGATGGACGCTCTAGATGTCCCATCTGAGCTCTCGGTATTCACCCGAGACACGCCAGGATGTCAGCCGTCATCTGCGCCTCATCTAGGGCGGTCCATATCCAGCTCAATCGGGACAGCTGCAGACGGTTCCCTGGCATCATGAGTTGAGGTCGCATCCAAGAGGAGGGACGAACAGATTTTGGCATGGCAGGATAAACTTTCGGCAAGGGAGCAGGGGTTGTCTTGATGGACGGCCAGGGAGGGGAAAGGCAGACTTCTCTCTCTCTCTCTCGGTGGACAAGGGAGGGTCGCATGGCGCACACACACATACGGCATGCGGTTTCAGCTTCTGCATGAGCCCAACGGTGCTGTACGCAATTATATTGCATACTGTTATGCATAAGTGCGGAGGAGTTCCCAGTTGTCATCTTATCTGGCGTTCCATCAGAGCTGGACGGCCTGTCTGTTCGTCGGCGGGCTTGCGGCACGTACTCTGCCAGACGGCGGCGGACGGGGGTTTCTTTCGAGGTAAAAGACCTCAAAACCTTTTCCGCGCTGCTGCAGTGAGATGATGGAGGGACGGAAAGCCTTTGCTCCGTCCGTTGCCAGGGCCGAAACTCTGCCATCGGCGCCATCGCCGTCGCTCTTTTCCCCAAGAAGTTTCCGGTTTCCCCTGCCCTGCCCTGGCCCTCCTCCGCTCCAACCAGGGTGCGCGTGCTATCCCGGCACGCCGCCTGGCCCTTGACGATGCAACCCGGGGGTCTCGCACCCGGCCATCCGCAAAACTCAACGGGGCCCTGCTGAAAGAGCATCGTTCCCGGGGGGAAAAGCTCTCCCTCTAGCGTCGTCCCAACTCTCCTGTCTTGGTTCTCTGCCCCCTTCCCCCCCCCTCCACCCTTGTCTCGCTGGCGAACTCGACACGTGCAGTAAGGCGCACCGAGCTCCCCTTTTTTCGCTACCCACATCGACGATTTTCCGCGGATCCACGTTCCAGGTAGTATCGTATGACAAGAGCGTCAACGAAATGGACAAGCAGAACAAAGCCCCTTTGCCCCCTGCGGGTGGGCCGTAACTCTCCGTCGGGATTCCTCGTGGTGCCCCTACTCGTGGGTCCCCCTTCCTTACCACCCCTGAGACGAAGGAGACAAAGAGGGAAAGGCAACAAAGAGGAAAAAAAAAAGAAAAAAAAAAGGAACAGAATAATCCTAGCCAACAGGTTGGTTCCCTCCCTCACGAGGTTGCCAGAAAGATTGCAGGGTCATTGCAGACCAATTGGTC
>NAGG01001967.1:0-12004 GCA_003031705.1 Calonectria naviculata
ATCCCACACACCCCCCCCTCCCCCAGGCCAACCCAGTTCCGGCCCGGGCTTCGGAGGACCCAGACGAGTAGCGGTCGGGGGTGGGAGAACAAGCAAGCATGTATCCGTAGTCGAGCAAAGTTGGCCCGGCAAGCGTACATGGCAACTAACTTACAGTAGGCGAGGCAAGGCGCGGTAAGGCGAGGCCAAGGTAAGGCGACGCACCAGCCCACGAGCTATTCTTGGTCACTCCCTTGACCCCCAGTTCCAGAATCCCAGGAGCCGGGACGACGCCAGCCACAAATCGATGGAGCCTGGGCATCCACGCCTGCACGAATTGACCTGGTTTTTTTTTTTTCCCTCTCTCGTTTCTTTTCTCTTCACCTTGTACAGGAACCCGGCTATACAGCTCAGCTGCCTTGGCTGCCGGTCACTCACGGGTTACGTGCTGTGTCGTACAGTTACACACGCACGACGTTCCAAGAAAGCCCTACATTACATGTACGGGTCACACTGTCTACGGGGCCACGATGAATGGGGAACGAGTGAGATTGACGTGTCCCACCAAGGATCCCGAACATCTCAGTGTCTCAATCCTTTCCTCAATGGGTCCAGGGGCGAAAAAAACCAAATAAAACACACCTGGGGAGGAAAAAGGAATGTCTGGATGGGAGAACAAGAAAAAAACAACACCGGGACACCGACATTGTCAGGCGACTTGTGGGGGGCACGAATCTTGTCGTACCATGCCACAAGTACCTCCGGGGCTGGCTGGAGGGTGAGAGTTACACTACAGCCTGGCTTGCGTGACGAGAGATGAGAAGAGAAGAGAGAGATTCCTCGGACCGCTTCGTCTTCTGACTTGCCTCGCGCGGCGTTTCCACCCTCCCTAATTCGGAAAAAGTAATATATCCCAGCAGCTAAACTGTAAGGTTCCGCCTCGCTCCATTTTCTCGTGCCGCACTCGGGATGGTTGGTGCGTCTTTCGTGGCGGCGGGTGGACGTACGCTGGACGCCGGGACGCTTGACGCTTCTGGACACCCGCGCCAGATTGTCTCTTTCGGCCGTCTCGCAGTCAATGCCATTGCAGCTCCGCCTCGCTTCGTGGTAGTGTTGGGAGAATACTATCATAGCGGCCGAGGGGAGGGGGGCTACACCGGCCTCCCGCCCTGCCAAAAGCCTAATTGCCAAGCTTCGCGTGTGCCGGTCTTGTCGTGTGTGCTGGACTTTTTTTTTTCTCTTCCCCTGCCTGGTCGGGTTGGCTTTTGGTTGGGTTGGCTCTGATTGAACGCCCAGGTGGTAGCGGCCCTGTACCGACGGCTGCAGTACCGCCTATACACATACACATACATACCTGCGCACATACATGGCACTCAGTCCCTGACATGCAGCTACTTTGAGAACCTGGGCAAGGGAAAAAAAAAATTCCCCACAAGCGCCACGCATTAGCGGATTCTCCTGTTGGGATCCCCACGAGATCTACTCCCACTGAGTTCCTCTTGTAGTTATCCGCGTCCATAGTTGCTGTATGATGCCCAGTCCGGATGTTTTACCTCGCCTCTTGGCTCTTGTCTCGCGGCAAAGGCCAATAAAGGTGTTAACAGCATGCCGTCACTGGCACCTGATGACATGTTTCGACTTAATATGGGCCCCGTGACACATCGGTTCCCTCTTGCCGTAGTTTTCTCGTCAAGACAACCGGGTTCAAAGACAAGACACGACTAGGTAGGTAGGTAGGTAGGTCAACATTCAATGACAAGGGGAACACTTCGATGGCCCCTGTAGTTCTGTATTCTACACCCCCCTCCACTCCTCGCATCTCTCGTAACTGTACATGTCCTGTCGGCCCTTGCCTCGTCTGTCATCTCTCTGTTTATTCTCTTTATGATTTGCTTTTCTCCTACGACAACTCTGCCAGAGCCCTCCCACCCATGCACGCCCTTGAATACTAATGCTCTAGGCCCGCACCGTTGAGGAGCCACGTGCGCCACTTAGGGTTGCGAAAGACTGTTCTCGTCTGAATGAGTATGAGTACGATTTGTGAAAAGTGTGTGTGGAGAAGAGCAGATTGGCCATTGAGATCGGATCGCAAAGCCAGACTTTGAGGCTCCATCCAGCACCCTTGATCATGGGCCTCACACAGGTCGGTGCCCAATCAGACCGGTCACTGCCCCTGAATCCTCCGCCTCCAATGACATCGACATTACCGGTCGCTCTCGTCACCGTGCTTCCTGTCTACCCTTGTCACTGTACCCCAAGTGGCCCGTTCTCCTTGATCTCCGAGGCTACTTTATGTATGTAGGTATGAGTCTCCATCCATGATCCTGGTCCTGGAGGTGATCCCATAGGGCAAGGGCATAGATGTGAAAGATGCGCCTAACACCCCAGTGGCATTTACACAGGGCTTCCCGGCGTTTCCCTTGAAGAGACTGATCACACACACATGCGCGCATACACCAGCAACTACCAGGCCATTGTCCTGCGCGTCATTTACGTGCTGCAGAGGCTTGAAGCCAAGAAGTATGTTCAGCCCGCCTTTCTTGTTACGCATTCCTTTTGCGAGCAAATGACTTGGGGTGAGGATGGGGTGGCTCATGGGCCTAGACTTTGAGTCCAATTCCACTCAGATCTCTATGGGGCGGGGGGGTACTTTGCCGCCTTGGGGTATTTTAACATGGTCCCGGCGAAGGAAAAAAAAAACAATTGAAACACGTTTCACCGGCAGCGTGGCAGTGCTTCCTTCTTCTCGAAGGATTTGGGCACAGATCTGCTGCGCTGGTCGTATGACCCAAATCTCTCTCGTCACAGCTATGCGCCCAATACGTAGTGGGTTAATGAGGCGAAGCGGTTCCGTCTATTTTGGACGTCCAAAGCCTTGTCCTTATTTTATCCAAACAGATGGGCGCATGGCCCGTCCCGAGTCCCCGTCCGGGCATGTAAGTTGCAACCCGATCTTCCCTTTAGAAAAAAAAGAGGGTGTGCTGGCGCAGGGAGTGATTGCTTATTTCCCCTCAGTCGGCCAGCTGGCGGTTGCTGGCACTTTGACCGGTCAAGGTCTGACGACTGACCGGTTGAATCCATCCGTACGATGATAAGCAAATACGCAGGTAGAGATAGCCCACCCCACAACTCAACAGGGAACTGATATTCCCCGTCTCATCGGTCTATCACCAGGATGGAGCTCATACCCGAAAGGAGCCGAGAGTCGGTCAACAAGCGCATTCTCCCGTTAACACTTGCGTTTGCTCCTTTTGAGCGAGTATTTTGACGCCTGCATGACCCTTTGGTTGCATTATCCCGGGAACCCGCAGGTTCTGGACGGAATAAAAAAAAAAAGGGTCCCCCGTCATGCAGGTTGAAGTCGGTCGGCCTCAGCCCACACTTGGGTGGCTGATTAAAAACGGCACTTCGCCCGTCGTCTACTACATCGGCATTTGGATGTCAGACGCAGCCATTGGCGCATGCATGCCGGGAAGCTCTGGATGATTGATTAGAGCTGCCTTGCAGTGCTTCACCGGCCTTTATCCCCCAATCACGTTTAGTCTAGGATGGGGGCGGACAACTGACCGGTCATGGCCATGCAACCCCCAAAAGGAAGCACACATTTAGCTCCTGACCGGGACCTCGTCATGTTACGACACGATGCTTCACAGTGGCCTTATGTCTTTCCAGACCGTCTCTGCGGGCAAATTTTCGCTTCTTGGGTGGGTTAGGACACCCGGGAACGTCGCATCTCCAGGGTTTTCTGTGCTTGTTGCAATGTTGCCTGCGTGCAGGGTTAGCGTTTATGTCAATGGCTTCCGCTGGTCCAGAAGCGCCGAAGGGACGAAGTGGCAAGCATACGCGAATGATGAGTTCCGGTCAAATAGAATTAGATTGCCATCTTTATCCACCCCACCCTTGTCACAGCGATGTGCGAGGGGGCAATAGTACGAGCCCTTGCCCCTCTGCTTAAGTGCCTCCATGTCGATGCGGGCGAACTGTTCATCTTCATCATCTGAGTCGTCCGAACCAGTATAGTTGCCAGGTGGCGAAGGCTGGCTGGGTGAGAGCTGGGATGATGGTGGCAGGGCCTTTGGGCCAGCATTAACTTTAGTATCTACTTCGAGCGCCAACCTCGGCGCCTGCGTCAGTGAGTTCCGCTTCACGTCGTGGACGGATGGGTATCCAGCCTGCCCCTGCGTGACTGCTTCCGGAGACATGACAGGCGTGTGGTGGCCCCAGATCTCCTGGATGTCATGGGAGAACTTCTCGGTTAGGTCCCGGATTTTACTGTCAAGGGGAGAAATGTTAGCTAGACAGAAGCTCCTACTAGCTTAAACGGACAGGGTATGCAGGTGTCTCACCAAAGTTTGCGATGCTCCAAATCCATATTAACTATGCCGTTCAAGTCAGAGACATGGTGCCGCTGCTTGGATTGCTCATGGGCTTCAACAACAGCCATCTCCACATGGGATCCGGAAACCAGGTTGGCGGTCAGGCGGGACCACACTCTAGCAGCCTGGGTCAAATAGTCTCCCATGTCAGAGACTAGAGTCCTCGAGGGGAGTCCATCTTCAGATACGGAGCCGCTTCGCGCTGACGGCGCGGGCGGAGTATTGGCTACCTCCTTGGCTGCAATTTCCAGCTGGCGCCGGACCAAAGTTTCCAGGGAGCTGGTCGTTGGAGCGGCGGCATTGATTCCGGACTCGAAAACGTGCACCACGGATGGGATCGACATGGTGTAGGTATGGAGCGATGGGAGGAAGGTTTAGTTTACTTCAGACTATTCGCCGCCGAGCAGAGCCACCGGCTCCGACCCAGTGCACTGGGCCAACCACGCGGGACCTAGTGTTGACGGGCACTTGTGGCACCGAGACTAATCAAGGGAATGCCCGGGGGCAGCGTCGGCGCGGCGCGGCGCGGCGCGGAGACGGCGGGAGCAAAAAAAAAAAAAAAACCTTTTTGACGGGGAAAGGAGAGCTAACCCGACAGGAGGGAGAAGGCGAGGGCAAGGGCGAGGGCAGTGTCTCTCTCAGGGTAGAGAGTAGTGGTAGTGGCAGTGGTAGATAGCAGGACCGAGACCGAGGCTTTTGGGGGGGTAGGACTCGGCTCTCAACAGAAGAAACGGGATGCGCAGAACGTGCGTGACCGACCGGTAGATATTCAATGGGCGGTTGCGTGGTACTTTGCTTGAGCGGGCCAGCTGTAACGGGTCGGCTGCACACACCTCAACAATCGGTCAGGAGCTTGCTTCGGGAATCGGCGGGGGGGAGAGCGGCGGAGGTGTTTCGACGGCGCGACGGCGAGAGTATGGACGAGACGAGCAGCGAGACGCTTCTCTCTCAGTTGCACAGGAAAACCCTTGGAATCTGCTTCTTATGAGGCCGGTGAGAGGCAAGACACGCGGTGCCGGGCACGGGCACAGCTTTTTTCGTATGAATGATGGGAGACGGGGGAAGAGACAACAAACGGGATGAGAAAAGAGATAACAAGACCATGGTAGCGCTAATGCACTCGACGACGCCATCACCTGCTTCATAGGCTGATGCCATGTACCACCAAGGGACTGCACTGTCTGGCGTACAGTATGCACCGTGCCGGAGCTGTGTGCCCTGTGTCCTCCAAGTTCAACCTATCCAGCCCGACCCAACGGCCTGAGGTTGGTTGGGCGCCCTGGGACCCTTGGGGACCCTGGATGCCACTGGGTGCCACTGGGTGCCACTGGGCGCCACTGCAACAGCCTGACCACCCACACACACACGCCCTCCCACACTCGCACATCCCGACACACGAATGGCGCGCGCGCGGGTGTCAGTCTCATCCCACGCTAATCCTGGTCCAGCTCGTCTCCCATCTGGCACCCCCATCCACGCCCGTTAGTCTCGATGGTCGATTTTGCCGCCTGCTGGTCTACCGCCCACATGTGGTCCGTTCGGTCTCCCGCCCGCTCATCGCCCGCTACCTACCCGTCCCCATCTGCGCGCACCCAGGTCTCGAGATTGTCTGCGACCTTGGCTGTCCTTATGTAGCTCCCCAGCATCTGCCTCCGTCCCACCCCTTGTCCCGAGACCGACGCCAGAGACGCGTGAGGCGCGGCAGGCGAGGGGTGGGTGAGATTCTTCCCGCAAATTGGAAGCCCGCGATCGCTGTCTGGCAACAGAGGTTGCCCCCATCGTGAGGCGGCGTGCTGCTAGCCATTGGAAAAGCATCGTTCAAACCACGGTGCCAAGACAACGACAGGCCCCGACGGTCGAGAGCGTACTGAGTGTGGGGAGCAACGCCGCGTCCAACCACCATGCTTATTTTTTGCAAGCTGGCCGGCCCTGGGGTCTATCAAGCTTGTCCAGCGCGTTGACGGCCCTACTCGCCTTTTAATGCAGGTACTCTCCCCAGACTCACACCACGACCTTCGCGCTCTTTCTGACTCTGCTCCAACGCCCCTTGAATTGTCTCCTCTTTCGCCCCTTTCGCTTCTCTCTTGTTCTCTCCTTTCGCCCCCGCAATTCTTTGTGGTCCCTCCCCCCCTTTCTTCCCAATCCACTCTCGGCGGCTGCGGATTTTTGCCTTGAAGCGAACCGCCCTGTTGGTATCGATAGGACGCGCCTTTAACGAGAGAACATTGTCGCTCCCCTCCCCCCTAGCCCCGGCGCATCTACCCGTTCTCTCTCTGGTCCGTGGCACTCGTTGTCGCCGCGCTCCTGTCCACTGCCTGGTGTTTGGTCCCCTTGTTGCCGCCCGCCGTCCTTGCACCTCTGCTGTGTCTCCTGCTGCTGTGACCCGACTACCCGGCGACCTCCGACAGGTCTCGCTGCTCTGCTCTCTGTTTCCTCCTCTCTCCGTCAACTGCATAACGCAGCCTTGCTACTGCAGGCTCGCCGGATCTGCCCCCCTGACGTGTCCCAGCAGTTTGCCGAGCCTGAGCGCGGCCAAGCTGCTCGGATGGACGACTCGCCAGGCTCTGACCGTCCACTAAAGCGTGTCAAGTATGCGCAACAGGACGAACAGCCCATTGTCACCCTCCCGGTGACCATGGCCACGGGGGCTATTAGGCCCGAGGACCTGTCTGGGTCTGTGTCCGAGGCTCCGTTGTTTGACACACCGTGGTCGTTGCAACCTGGGCTGCCGTCTCCATCGCAGATGCTCCTCACGCTCTCCGACGACTTGAGCACGGCAGCTTGGGTCCCTGTCCTCCCAGGTAAGGAAACAAATCCTCCAACACGCCCCCCAACCATCACCATGCAGCATCACACTGCTCTCTTCTCTCTCTTGCTTCCACTTCCCTCACCCGAGTCAGTTGCAGTCTGGACCCATCATATCTGTCCTCCACAGGGTCTGTGGATGGATCGAGAAATGGGTCCTGCGGCCTTGGTTGTATCCCCAATATCCACGAGGAGAGAGACAACAAAGATGCACCCACCCCGCCCACTTTCTTGTTCTCACCTTCACCCAATCCACAACCCTTTCCCTGTCATCCCTTCGTTCCCGACCACATTCTCTCCTCGATCCTGTTCGAAGGGGTTCATCCAATTTGTTCAACACCCGATCATGCCATGGTCGGCTACAGAGTCAGTGAGCTGACATTCCACGCAGCATCTCAACCTGCGGGTCTCGACATAGAGCTACCTCCTGCCTCACCCTCCCAACTACAATCTCTTCCTCACTCGGCTTTACATCAGGTCCATCTGCCTCGATTACTTCCCGCTCGTGTATCTGAGGCCTCGGACACTCCGGCTCGGCCCCAGGGTGTCTTCGCACGGCGACTTCCAAGGACGTTTAACAGTCCCTTTACTGACTCGGAGGACCGATTGATTGAATCACCCGTCCCTCGTTATGTTCGACCCGAAAATGGCCAAGTTAACGGCTACGTCAAGTTCAATTGGCCGTCCAGAAGGTCCTCAATCCGGCCTTCAGAAGTCCATTCAAACGGCGTCATAGAAGAAGTTGCCTCGGAATCTTCACAACAGTCAGCGCCCAGTCGTAGTCCCTCTACCAGCCTCATTAACATAAACCCTGCTTCCATGCAGCCTATGTTAAACGGAGGAACCATGTCGCCATCATTCTCGGAGCTATCCTGGGGCCTGGTGCCATCACCGCCTCCAATGGTTTCAGTTTCACCAGTGTCTTTGCCAGAGTCATCGATGCAACTTGTGCCCACCAGCAACGAACCCCGAATGTTACCCCCTCATTTTGGGTATCAGGCCAAAATGGACACCATGGATAGACGTCTATGGGACTTCTGTACGTTCGCTTCCCTTGTCTCATTGAGTTGTTCTGTTGCCCTGTGTCGAAGATGCGTCTCCCACATTGTGCCAAAGCCGTGTTCTGACATGTTCGTAATCTAGATATCAAAAACTGGTGCCCTGGCAGGAGTGTTCTCGCAAACACAAACTTGTGGTTGAAGGATTTCGCCCAAATGCAACAGAACGATGGTATCCGTGCCGCAATCCAAAGTCTGGCGGGTGTTTATATATATGATTACCTGCCAGACGAGCGGATTCGGCAGCGCATAAACGAGCGATATGTGCGAGCTGACGAGCATTTCACCAACCTTCTCGCAGCACCTTCAAGTTATGAAGTTGGGAAAGGAAATGAGGTTGTCACCATGGCCGTAATCCTCTCGATGCAAGATGTGAGTTGGGCTTGGAAGTGTCGTCTGCGATGGACCCTAACATGCTATTACAGATTGTTCTCACTGAACGTCGGCTAAAGAAGCCATATCAGCCTCGCTGGCTAGAAGGGTTTAAGCAGGGAGAGCAGATTCTTCAGCTAACAGATCCCGGAAGTCGGTTCTGGAAGGATAACAACATTCAGCTAGACTCTCTTCGGATATCCCAGTCCATTATTGTAGGCCGAGCTGTCATCCTCGCTCAGCCTATGATGGCACTCCCTTCACCGGAAACCCTTGTACCTGAGGAGGAGGCATCAAGGTTTGGCTGGCTCCTTTACGGCACCGTGAGGGACATGTACGAAATCCATGGAGGATGCGGATTCTCGAAGAAGCTGCTGCACACAATCAGCCAGGTCACATACTGCGCCGCACGGTTGCAGCAGGAGCCAGAGAGCACCGTCGTACCAATCACCGCCAAATACCTACACCGCGAGCTTCTGGAGATGCGTCAGTGGAGCAGTGAAGGAATCGATTGGGACGAGGCACAGGAACGCCCTCAACCGATATCTTGGGTTCGCGCCAAACCAGAAGACTTTCGGATTGATACGGACCAAGACATGACCGACGTGACAGCCGAGGCGTGGAGGATCGCTGCCATCATTTATCTCCAGTGCCGACTTTTCAGGTAGGTTTGGATAAGGTTTTCGGAGGTGTAGTTATGCCGATTGCTTGTTTGGTCTACATCCATTCCAGTTATCAGCAGCACTATCAACTTCGCCCTTGCGTTTTGAGGTGAGGGGTTGCTAACCAAGGCCTCTAGGCTACCTCGCCACCACCCGGACGTTCTCTCCAACATGTCAGACCTTGCTAGATGCATAAGCATTATGCCTACATCAGGATCACACTTCACCGCTCAGGCACCGCTTCTGCCAGTTTTTTTCCTAGGTCTAATTGCCACGGCTCCCGAGCACAAGAATGTTTCACGAGCATGGTTTGAGGCAGTGGTCAGGACACCTGTTAGAAGCGTAAGTCAAAGTCATTTTATACTTAATCATTGTTTCATTATACTAGGCAGTCTGGTTCTGCTGCATCATTTTACGGCTATTACTGTACAGATTAAGATGCTAATCGTCCCTCAGAGTGTGCCACCACTCTATCAGGCCTTGAAACGCATCTGGACCTGGATCGACACCGCAGTCGAAACTCCATCTATGGACGTGACAACCTTGCCCAAGTCTATCGGTATGAGGAGCCCTTGGTGGGAAAACCTCGTTGCAAATGTCCATGACAAAGAAGAAGAGACCCTGTGCCTCACATGAATGGCAATCAGTGTCCATCTATCATCCTCCCCCAAGTCCCACGTGGTATTTCCTCACAAAAAAACATCGCAGCATTATCTTGCCCGCCTTTTTTGGTGTAATCTTAACACTTCATTGGAAGTGAAAACGTGTCGTCCAAAACTAGGAGGCTTAGTTGACCCCAGAAACAGCGCTGTCTGCGTCGTCGCGCTGGTCCTTATCGCCCTTTTTTCGCACAAGGTATTGGCCTGCCCATTATCAGTCAGCATAAAATTCGTAATCATCAAGACCAAAAGAAAAGAAAAACATACGGAATTCAGAGTTTGGCGCCTGCCAGACATCAACGACGCTAAGACCTGCCTTATAGCACATCAAGCGTACGCTTTCCTCGCCATACTTGTGAGAGTCGAACCAGTCAAACTCCTCGCCCTTCTTAATAATGCGACCAATCTTGGTCAGTTTAATGTCGTTCTTCGCCCGGAAGTAAAAGCGGTGGCGCGTTGTGGGTTCCTCCTCAAGTTGAGCTAGGAATTCCCAGTCCTCTTCCTTGAACCATTCCTCGCCTGCCAGTCGGTTCGCGTGGGCAAACCCATTTAGGAAAAAGGATCTGTAAAGATCGTCGCATTGGTGATAGGCGGCCCAGATCTTGTCACGGTTGTTAGGCAGAACATGACCATCCATGCCAATAAGCAGGAAGTCGTCAGGACGAAGAGCATTAGCCCAGAACTTCAGGTGCGACAATGCCCGCGGCCAGTGGTCATTGCACAAGACAGATCCCAGGGAGAGGAAGAGTCGTGGGGACTTGACTCCCTTGAGGTAGTTCATTCCATCCTCGAAAGTGCCCCAGATACCGGCGCATGAGACAGTCGAGTCAGGAGCCGAGTGCTGCTTCACCAGGTAGCCAATGTTCTGGTGCAACGAAGTCTTGGAAATGTCGAGGGCAAGATAATTGGTTGAGATCTTGGCCTTGTCCAAGGCCGCCAAGAGATGACCGGCCTTCCTCGTATCGCTAGTTTGGTCTTGTCAGTAAATAGGTAAGCTTACAGTGGGAGGTGTGGAGATGGTGGGGTGGGAGACGTGTGTCCTGGTGTAAGGAATTACTAACCCAGCTCCAAGGTCAACGACAGTCACGCCCTGCTGGAGGCGCGCAGCAATCTCGGCGCCGTTTTCGTCGAACAGCTTCATTTCGTCGTGGGTTTGGTAAAACTCGGGTGTGAAGATGATTTTGTTCCAGATTGGAAGCCCCACGTCGTCGTACAACAATTCGTCTGGCAACACTGGCTTGGACTCCTCATTGTACGGGGCCTTGAGTACTTTGATCAGCTCATCGCCGACTGAGTTAGACATGCGGCTGCCGCCGATATCGACGACGGCCCCGTTGCTGGGTGCGATGTTATCGACAGCCATCGTTTCGGCAGTGAAGGGAATCGAGGGATGGTGGCGGGATATGTCAAATGCGAACTAAAGGGAGGCGAGGAATAGGGAATGGCAAAACCAAGCTCGAGCTTGGAAGCTGGACTTGGGCGTTGGCGGCTTGGCCAGAGGATCGTTGTCGGCGGCGCAGGCAAGGGGAGTGTTGCGTCGTAAATGGATCGAAGAAAGCCGTGGTGGAGAGAGGAGGAAGATCATGCGATTCGACACACCCGCAACGAGATCTTATATACCCCGAGCAGTCGGTACAGCGTTGAATCACAGTCGGCGAAACCGACCGATCAAGGAGAGAAGAGGACAGTCGGCACACGCGACCGAAACGGCGGAAACAAGAGGTGTGCGTTTTTGTTCACCTGACTAAGGGCGAGTTCGCTCCACCAGACAAGTACCGAACAGCATTAGGAAGCAAAAAGCTCGAGCCTGACTCCTTGGTCGCGTCGCAGCAGCAGAGAAATTCAGGCAGTGAATCTCGACGGAGCAAAGCTCACACCCGGCGAGATGAGATGATGGATGACTTTCGTCTATGGGCCCTAGCATGCGTAGTAATTTGAGGCGAATCTTGGCCAAGGCCGGGGCCTGGACCAGAAGTGGTTCGTCCTACATTAGGGCGATGCATGGAGGGTGGCATTGCTTCCAGCGAGCCCGCCCTCCACCGTGACATGGGGGCCCGCAGGCTGCTGGGGAAGAAAGTGGTCCTCCTTTTTTT
>NAGG01001982.1:0-20616 GCA_003031705.1 Calonectria naviculata
GCCCGCCCCATCGAGGCGCTGTGCCTTCTGGGTGCGGTGATGCCGGAGCAAGAGCACCGGTCGCCGTGACCGGTCAAGCGGTTGGCTGGCCGTCAAAGACCCTGTCGGTCGCTGCCATGCGGTGCTATCAACGCCACGGCACAAGCCGGGTGCGTTGCATCTGAGGGTACCACCGCTCGGTATCAAAGGGTAGTGGGGTGGAAATGAGGAAGGCGGGAAAAAGGAGATGGCTCAAAAAACAAAGAAAACAGGATATTTTCCATGACTTGACGCACGACGTGGATTGCTGAGGGCGCCTCCTCGCTTCCATGTGCTGCGAACCATCCAAACGACTGCCTGTCGTCTGTACTACCGTACCTGATCCCGAACAACTACCCTTGCTGGTGATCACGGACTACTTGCTCCGGGTGTGGAGGATAGTTGCAACGGTGAAAGGCTGTTATCGTCAGTTTCACGTACAACACAGGGCATGCATTCCTCAAAGGAGCATCATGTCAGGACCATTGTCAATTACGAAGAGTAGCAATTGACCATGATGTCTTCGAGCTGGTTCTATGGAGAAGGCGGACGGGGCCGTCGTAGCCCCCAAATGAGGAGCATTGACCTGGCACTATTGATGGCTGCAGAGGCTTCCCTCCATCAAATCGTAGAAGATGCCGACAACAGTTGGAAGCCACCTACGTCTGTCCTAGCTGGATTATGCCGGGGGATGCCTGTATCAGAGGCCAGCACTGCGTAGGACGAACTGGACAAGCAAACAAGGCGAGCTGTAGCAGCAGGACCGATATGCACCAAAGACAAGCTAGACAAAGAAGCCAAGTGAATTCACATCTTATTCATCCACATGGCTTCGCGATCATGGCACGATGAATGCAAGAAGGGAAAGGGAAAAAAAAAGTGTATGCTGACAGCTCCCAGCCCCCGGTAGATCTTCTGCTTGGCATAGGCAGTGGGGTGTGATTGCGGTCGAGAGGGGGTGCGGTTGGCAGCCAAGTGTGCAGCTAGCCATGTTCAAGAGTATGTGGCAGAAAGAAATATGTCCTCAAAGCACCGGGGGAAATGGGGAGCGTAGATTGGCCAAGGGGAGAAACACGTCCGCTGGCGGGCGTGTCTTGCGTCGGTATCTTTTGTGTCTTGGCTGTTTGAAGTTGGATGGCCTTCAACTCCAGTCCCAGAGCAGCTTTGGGAGCGAGGAGAGGGTGGGCGTGCAGCACAGCGCTGCGATGCACTGGAGGCAGAGGGCAGAGGGTCCCCACTAAATGCCTTGGTTCCCATTAGCGCATCCCGAGGGATTCCCCCTTCTTAGTGGTGGCTAGTGCCCACCAGTACGTAGCCCCTCAGTGGATGCCCCAGAGCGCCAGTGCCCGGCAGTGGGACTAGGGCGGGGGATCCTCGATACGGCTGGTCTACATGTCCCTCGGCCCTTGCGCTAACAGACGTCTTTGCATCGAGATCGATCACCATACTTTCTCCCGATCCAACGTTTTGGGATCGAACGAGGATCGGAAAACTTGCCCTGGAACACTCCTTGTTGCCCTCATCACCCTTTCACGGCCGTTTACAACGCCATGCCCGTGTGCTGCTCACTGCGTGTTCCGCTTATAAGTCGACCATGGCCCGATCAACAGCATCCATCTTGGTTCTGTCACCGCAGTTGCCAATATTCTCCGATCCCAGCATCTCTTGAGCATCTGCCCGAAATACTTCTCCGCGGTTTGACTTTGGCCAGCTCTTTCCAAATATCATCCGTTACCACCCACACCTAGGTGCAGACGGCACACTGCAGTGCGCATACGGAGTACATGCTCACGCTCGCGCTCACGCTCATGCCCATATTCGTGCTCGCCGCCTCTGCTACCTAACCTAATTTCTGGATACTACCATTCTGCGGCTCTGCACATACACCACCATTCAACCTCAGCCCGATCGTGTGTAACGTCTAATTGGCCTCTTCGTCTCGCGTCACATATTGCGATTGCCTTTGCACATACGACATCACCCCACAGCTCTCCTTTCATCACCCTGACATCATCTTGGCCCCCCTGGTCTTTTTCCCTGTCAACATCGTCACTCTCTCACCACGTCCCGCATACCTTAAAACACTGTCGACTGCAAGCTCAAGCAAACACTATCTGGTCCCGAGACCGGCCCACCAGCCTTTATCTAAGCTCTGATTCAAGCAAAACCTTCCTAGGGGAACTCATCAGCCAGTTCTCCCTACGGCACAAAGTAATATCACATTAATTGATTTTCACACATCCAACCCCCATCCAGCTGCAATGCCCAAGAGATACCTCGACGTTGGTGCCATGGACCCTGCAGCCTCTGAAAGGGCTCAGCGCAAGGTAAGCAGAGCTCCTCCATGTAAAAATGCACTGTCCTCGCCGCCTCTTGCCCCAAATATGCTTCGCCCTGATCGGACACTAATGGACTCTTAGACTGAGCGGTCGCATGAGGAAAACCAGGAGCGTGCCTACATTGCTGCATCGAGGCGAGCAGATCGTAGCATCGAAGCCCGTGTCCAGTCTGCCCGGATGGCAAGCGAGATCCATAAGCGACGTACTGGCAAGGCGTTCCGCATTACCGAGGAAATCGTTATGAAGGAGGAAATGTACGAGGAGGAAGAAGACGACTTTCCACGATCTTATCGTCTGCTAGGCCCACACATGCAGACTTCATCAGCTGAGATGAACTCTCGAGTCGAGACCTATTTAACAAACAGAGTTGCCATGTCCAAACTACTGTCTGCTAGCGAGCAGGACTGGCGCGAGAACGCCATAAACCGCGCCTTCGCCCAAACATTTCCCAATGCCGATCGCCATGCTCAAAACATAAACCATCGATGGTCAACTCCCGGATATCAGATGCCCTCCCCACAAGGCGATGGTCGGCTTCAAAGCCCCGTCGACCCTTCTTTTGACCCACACTTTCAACCTGTCAACTATGGCTCGGGAAACGGTCAGAACGAACGTAGCCGTTCCATGTCGGCCGTATCCCCATCTGACTTGGATACAGACAACATATCACCGCCCGCTTTGACTCCTGGGTCTGGCTCCCACCCAGAAACGCCCCAGTCCCAGCCAGCATCCATTTTTGGGAACGGAAATGTTTCGGCCCCAAATATTATGGACTATGGACTTGATGGATCTGTGTTCACTGCAGAGCTGCCTGCTGAGGCTAAGATGCTTATGGGGGGAGGTATGGACATGAGCGGCTTTGTTTCAGCCGATGTCTATCAGCAAGAGTGGGCTCCTGAAAATGGGTCCATGTATACATACCCCGACCTCTCGAAGCCAGTCAAGTTGGAAGATGATCAAGCAGATGCTGCCATGTACATGAACAGCATGGGCCCAATGGACTGGGACATGGCTCCCCAACACACAGGGGCTGATGAGCCCTCTTGGGATTCGTTTATCAACGACAGTGCCTGGGGCACTGATCAGCAATAATCCTGCCGATACACAACCATACTTATTTATGATTTACGACTTGCCTTCTATGTTTTCTTTTTTTCTACTTCTTTTGGCGGGGGGATCTTCTGGCGTGGCGTATGATAGGCAACATGGCACGGTACGCGGAACCAGGCTTATAGGATCAGCCTCCTCTCGAACGCATGGCTATCTTGAGCACTAGGCGGAGATGGAGGGGCAAAAAAAAAAAAAGAACAGGGCCCTGATTGTTATTTGGCATTTTATCAGGGATGCCATATGTTCCTGGGCGTTATGAGGCTCTCACGCCGTGGCAGTTTTGGGAGAAACGGGGCCGGACAATAACGCTCATCTTGTACGAGACGCAGTGTATGATGCTTGAACTTAGTCGTATGGGGAATAGGTGCGTTTTTGGTATCGCCCTCATTGGGTGATTTGGGCGATTTGGTGTTTGCATCTGTGGGTTTCTTGCAAATGACCTTGATATCCCGGAGGCAGTGACATTTGATTATGATAGAAAGGGGGAGAGGCAAGGAGTGACCCAGGGCAACATGGGCTATGAACAATGGAGGAGGAATAATAGGTGACGGGCTTTGCAAAATAAACGGCATTGGCAACACGAGTAGTAATCGATAGCCCAGAAAATGAAACATCGGTGGCTAGGAAACTCGCTACGACCCCTTGGAATAAGTTAAATTTGTGTTTGAGGATGACGTTGCCTTCTAAGCCTCGAACGATACGAGAATTGAAGCCTCACATGAAGAATAAAATTCTGCTGGGCCTTGGCGGACATGGATACCGTAGGTGTGCAGAATACATATTTTGGGGTAATTATGTTCACCACCGAGTTCGGCCCTGTTGTTTCTTCTCGACGTTGCCCACAGGGTTCGGGGGTCCTCTCCCTTACTGTTCCGTAAGTATTTCAATGCCCGAAGCAAAGTTCCCGATCTGGCGGATCGCAGGGATACGATTCGCCGGACGGTGTTGGTCTAGCGATGGCTTGGTGGATGCTTGCAAACCACTCCAAGGATTGCTCTAACGTATGGTCTCCGCCAGGACAAGAATTGTTGATCGGCGACGCATGGCTGGGCAAGCACATGATAGGCCGGGGGATGCAAGTCAGCTGTCGGGAAGAATGAATCATCTGGAACATTGCCCTCCACGATTGCCTCCGATTCTTATCAAGTGCTGCCCCCTTTGAGTAAGCACACGCTGTGCCCCGGACTAGCTACCTGCCTGCCTGACGTTTCCGTCCTGGTCCAGCACGTTGCATCCGTCTCAACAAGCATCCAACAAAACAGCGAATCTATTCGTCCCCCGTGCTCGCCTTGTTCGACCAGAGAAGTTTGGCTCACAAGCCGAGGTCGATCTTGGGACTAACGGGGAAATAGAGCAAGAAGAAAAAAGGATTAGGGGAGACAGGCGCCGGTGGGATGAAAGCCAGACACGGCCGCCATGTGCGCCAATGATTGGCCTGTCGTGAGCTTCCCCGGCGCTCGCAAACGCAGGGTCCAGGCCCGTGGCAGATTCGCGGCGGTCTGGTGGTGCCGGCGGGATGATTTGGGATAAGATAATGGCTCTGCCCAGTGAAATAGACGGGTACCGAACGCGGGGTGGCGAGCATTATTGTCTCTCTGCGTTTCACCACTTTGCCAGCGAGTGGGATCCCTACCAAACCGTTCGGGTGCCCAAAAAAAAAAAAAAAATCACCAAGTGAGTTTTTTCCACTCATCTTGCCTTCCTCCTTCTGGCCCCCTTTCCCACTCTGAGCCTTGTTTCTATTTGGGGAACCTGTCTACAAGGCAGAGGCAATAGAGACTCTCGGGACCGGCATCGTATTCCCGGCTCCCAAGATATTCTGTTCCTTGGCTTGTTGCACATCAGCCAACGGATCCTTGCTCTTGGGGCCTGGTCTCTTGACCCCTCCAGTACGCACGTACCCTACTCCGCCCGCAGGACATACGGACACTGCCTTTCCAGCGGCCTCTCAGCGGGCTTATCGCACTAACGCACTCACCCCGCCAAAACGTCACCCTCCGCCCCAAAGATCCCCTCCCAGTCCCTTCGCGAACCTCAGAATATACGCCACCTCGCCCTCAACTTTTTTTTTCTTCCCTCATCTTCTACTCTTCGTCCTCATCTTCCCCCCTTCGAACTAACGGGCCATCTGTTTCATCGTTGCGGTGCTGATTGCCCCCCTCCCTTCAGACCTACGCCCCTCTTGACCCGATACTCGTCCTTGTGAGAGCTGCGTGTTGTCCGCCAAGCCCAAAGCTTTCAACGACAATGTCGTCATCGACGCAGCCACCCACGACCGACGCGGCGGAAGAGCCACAGAGCGACGGCTCCAAGTTGCGCACCTTTCTCGGCATCCTCAAGAAGTGAGATGGCTCCTTTCCCCTTTCCACGACACCGATGGCTTTGAGGGACGGCGCGAGCCTGGGACCTTGCTCAATGTGCGGAGCAGGCGGTGGAGATGGGCATTTAGAAGGGCTCGCTTGCAAGCGACTTTGTTGAGCCTGGGCTTGGGACACTTGTGCTGACCGCCCTTCGCACCAACAGGTTCATTGGCGTCACAGATCTTGCCGCCGTGAGATTCTCGCTGCCGTCGCAGCTCCTCGAACCCACCCCGAACCTCGAATACTGGACCTATCTCGATGCCCCCAATGCATTTGTCGCCATCGGCGCCTCAGACGAGCCGCTAGACCGCATGCTTGAGGTTATTCGTTTCTGGTTAACCAAGGACCTCAAGTATGCCAAGGGAAAGCCCTGCAAACCTTACAACTCCTGCCTTGGCGAGTTCTTCAGAGTGCGTCGTGGCTGCGTATTTTGCGACAAGGGTTTTCCAAGGCTGACTGCGATATAGTGTAACTGGGAGACGGAGGACAATGCACCCCTGATCAACACCTCGGGTCTCAAGCCCACCAGCAATGGTAGCGTTAAGAGTGGAATTTCCAGTTTGAAGGCTGGATCCAAAGGCGATAAGAATTCCTCGTCCGCCTCACTGTCGGTTCCCCAACACGAGAAGCCCCGGGATAGCCACACCATCCGCGTCTCGTATCTCACTGAGCAGACCTCTCACCACCCTCCCGTCAGCGCCTTCCACGTCTCATGCCCCGAAAAGGGCATCTCAGCCCGGGGCTTCGACCAGATCTCGGCCAAGTTCACGGGCACATCTGTCAAGGTCCTGCCTGGCGAGCACAACATGGGTATCTTTATCACCTTGGACAAGCGTGACGGCGAGACATATCAGTTGACTCATCCCGCGGCGCATCTTGGAGGCATTTTGCGAGGAACTCTTAGCGTCTCGGTGAGCGAGTTCGCATACATCACCTGCCCCAAGACCAAGATCAAGGCCATTCTGCACTATGTTGAGGAGGGTTGGTTGGGCCGCACCACGAACAAGATTGATGGCGTCATCTTCAAATACGA
The DNA here is from genome assembly GCA_003031705.1 of Calonectria naviculata. NCBI lineage: Eukaryota > Fungi > Ascomycota > Sordariomycetes > Hypocreales > Nectriaceae > Calonectria > Calonectria naviculata. The sequence goes on from NAGG01001982.1 coordinate 6,861, forward strand.
CCCAGAAAACGACAACAAGAGTCGAGTACAAGACGTTCCAGAAGAGGACGTCTTGGCTAGGCTAAGCGGTCCCTGGCGAGAGAAGGTTGTCTTTTCCCTAGGCCCGAAGCCCATGGTAAGTCTCCCAGCTCCAATCGCGAATTCTCTGCTAACAGTTCCTCTCAGAAATCTGTTCCTGTCGAGGAGCAGCACACCATCATCGACATCGCGCCTCTCAACGTTGCCCCCAAGGTCACACCCCCGAAGGAATCCCAAGCCCCCAACGAGTCTCTTACCCTCTGGGGTGGCGTGACCGATGCCATTCTGTCTAAGCAGTACGGCAAAGCCACCCAGGTCAAAGTCGAACTTGAAGAGGCGCAACGCGAAAAGGCGCGCCAACGCGAGGCCAATAAGGAGACTTTCCAGCCCGTTTTCTTCCAGCACGTCACTGGCAACGGTGGCAAGCCCGATCTCACCGAAAAGGGCCAACAGGTCCTGGAGCGCGCTCAAAAGGGCGATTGGTCTCTTGAGGGCATCTTATAATCAGGCCTCCCCGTACAGAGGGGAATCGAGAATGCATAAGAGAGCGGAGGTAGACACGGGTTAAATAGTTTGGGACAAACGGATTCAACATACTGGATTGGTATACACAGTACATGTCGCCGGGGAGGCAACTCTTGGGATAGACAGATATATCATTGCGCCAACGGAGGAAGAGAGCATGCTGAACAAGTTTGTGGCAATATGGACGAATGCATGGCGGGCTGCGCACTCGTTACCCGGAGTTGGAGGAGTTTGCGTTGTTATTCTCATGATTGCTGGAAACCCATTTTGGTTGAATGGCATGATCTTTTTTTTTCTCTCACTCTCGCACCACAAATCTCCCCCTGTACTTATTTTAGACTGGGCAGATCATCAACCTGGATGGGGAAGAACCGCATGCATATTCAAGCAACCATGTCAAGCTAAATGTCGGAAAAAGTTGACCCCTTCGCATTATCAGTACGAGGCATGTGTGTGGCTCAGCATAATGGGCTGATCCACTTGACCGAGAGTGAATAAGAGGAAGAAGAAAAAAAAAACCTGACGTAACTGTTCGGTTGGGTTCACGCCTCGACACTGTCTAGCACTTGGATAAAGAAAATAGAATAATAGAATAATAATGGAGTCGTGATTATGCGTTAACGTGAGGCGGTGTTGATATCATTACACTTTTTTTTCTTTAGCTTTGGACATTTAGCCTGGCCTCGCTAAATCTCATCCTATTGTACAACAAGAGCGGCAATTCCCTTTTCTTTCCTTGGAATTTTTTTTTCTTCTTTTAACACACTTCCCGAATCAAACTCATCCTACACACTCGCTCCTCCCAGGCCATCATGGGAGAGGGGAAATCCTTTGGGTGACTCTTTGAGCCAGGACCCTAGGGGAAAAAAAAAGATTTCACAGGCGACATTTAAGCGTCAATGAAGGCCTTGACATTGCCGAGCCATCGGGTGTACTCGCGCTGCTCCTTGACGTCGACGTAGTCGGGGACGAAGACGGCAAGGGCCTGGGTGATGCCACGCTCCTCGAGGAAGCGCTCCATGAGGACCTGGAGGTCGTCATCGAGGCTGCCGAAGGGAGGGCCGGGGTAGACGTCGGCACGCTTCTGGGCGGCCTCGGGGCTCTCGACCTTGGCGACCTTGGCGTCGGCGTAGTAGAAGAGGTTCTCGACGACAATGTTGCCGTCCTGTGCGATGGCATCAATGTTCAGGGCGCCGGGGGTCTTGCCGGGCTTCTCGATGACGATGGACAGGTTGATGGGAGCGGGGGCTTCCTCGTCCAGCTCGTCCTCGAGCTCCTCCTCGGCCTCTTCACGGCCGCGGGTCTGGTTGTTGCGCTGGCCCTGGAGACCCTCGTCCTCGAGGGCATCCTCCTCAAGAGCGTTCTCCTCAGCGTAGGGGTCGTAGTTGGTGATGTCGGCAATGGAGAAGCTGACGGTGATGCTATGGTTCTGTTAGACACTCAATTTCGAGTCAATTGAAAGAGGCATTGCATACCTCTCGTCGCCGAAAGTGCGCTCAAGCTTGACAACCTCCTGGCCGGGGGTGTCGATGAGCTTGAAGGCGCTGTTGTTGAGGAAGTCCTTGATGCTGGCGGGCTCCTGCTCATTGGCCTTCATTTCCTCCTCAATCTGGAGCTCGCTCTCAAGTTTGGCGGAAAGCTCATCGTCGATCTCGCTTTCGGCGGCCCGTCGGGAGACAGTGGTGGAAAAGGCAGCGCGGGCAGGGCGAGCGGCTTTGAGGGCAGATGTCTTGACGAAGGTGCTGGGGCGGGCAATGGCCGACTGGCGGAGGGTGGCGGTGGAAAGACGAGCGGCAGCGCGGGGCGCAGATCGCGCAATGGAGCGGAGGGACAGCATTGTGAATCAAGAGGAGGGGTTTGAAGAAAGAAGATCAAGGCGGAGGAGCGTGGAGGGGGGAGAAACAGTGAACAGTTGATGGGTTGATGGTGGTACAAAAATTGATGGATGCAGAGCAGAGCTTCCAGAGCTGCTTGGAAAAATTTAGAACATTGGCCACTAGCACCACCCACACGACAAATGAGAATTGACTGCCCATTGACTGGACTGGAGCGTCTCGGCCAGAAGCGGAGCGGATGTGCGCACCACCCAGTGGTAGTGGCACTCACCACCAAGCAGTCTGTGCACGTGGTTTAGCATGTGATCCCAATTGGCATCACATCAAAACTCTGCTCACTCGCATTGCTGCTCCAAGATAACAGTCATGCGCATTGAGATCCCAGAATGCATTATGCATTATATATTCAAAGTGTTGGTATTGTCAAATGGATATTAACCAGTTAGCCTTTTTGAACCCCACCCAGTTACCGTTGATCATTCAGCCGAAAAAAGACCTCAAGTTTTGTTCCTCCATAATATCCACCCAGTGGACCGAGTTGCAACCCGGCATCTCGCCATCATACGCTGCCCAAATAGCCTGAACCAAGTTCTTAGCCATGATTACCGGTTTCGGAGGGAGCGTATTCTCCAAAATGTTCAGTCGCTGTAGAACGAATGCACGCGCATTGCCAACGTCAATTGATAGTTGAGTCGGCATATTTGGCGGTTCTATTGGCTGCTGCCCCACGCCATCGATCTGGTTCATAAACTCTGTAATATCGCAGTCTTCCTTGTGAACACCGATTGGCATATCTTGCGTGATATTGGCCGGTGTCTGCAAGGACCCAGACTTCCATGCAGTGGCTGGGATGTCCAATCTCAACCCCGTGCTTGCAGTGATGCACAAAAGAGGCTGCACCATCCGGCTCCCAGATTCCGCCGGAATGTGTTCCAATATATCAACCAGACGAAGACTCAGGGGGATAATCCATTCCTCCCAGGGAACAGGCCCTCGCCTGGAGCTCGATGATCCATCGGGTATTCGTAACGCAACCAAGTCTGGGAACGTCTGATAAAGGTGTAACAGTGCGGCAATTCGATATGCCTCTGCAACTTTTAGAAGATGTGTAGGGGGTGTCTGTTGATCTCCTGTCTCGCCTAAGGGTATATCAGTGTCATACTCGAGCTGCAGCAGCTCTTCTTCAATCTTGGGTGCTTCCTCCATCTGCTCCAACACCGTTTCAATGTCACGCGGGGAGGGTGCTTGCTTTCTGACGTTGTGACGGAAGCTACGACACAGTCTAATCGCTCGGGTAAATAGAGTCGACGATGTGGTTGAAATACCAGTCCAAGGATGTGGTACAGTATTTGTACCGTTCATGTCGCTGGGTGTTGCAGGACCCTCGACCACCTCATTGTTAACGGGAAATTGTGCATAATCGTAACTAACGACTGACAAAAGCATATCGCAGTATAACCAACTCTTCTTGAAAAAGTCGAGGAGTTGGTTGTCTTGGTCGCGTAAAACCGGTCGCTGGTTATTGATCTGATCCAGCAGCGATTTTGCCGCCCTCAAGAATGGTATCCCCAGTTGCCCCGCCTCTATCCAGCAGAGAGTAGTTCCGATACAAAAAAGTGAAAATAGTAGACCGGTTGGAATGGTGTTTCTGAACGTAGATTTCTTAGCCACGGACAATTCGGTATGAATCGCTTTCGTGGCTGACTTCATCATGGTGAAAGAAGTTTCTTTTAGATATGGTATCCTCGTCGCCAAAAATGATGCCGACATACTTTGGAGGCAAGCCGATACTGATTCTGATTCTGACCAAAGGGATGTGGCCAACTGTCTGTTGAGATTCATTTCCGAATCATATGCAGACCAAACCGAGCAGACACTTTTGAACCACTGCGTAACCAGGATTGATGGGAGATCGCTGACTACCGGCGGAATCTGCGTCGAGTATTCGAAATTCTGTATCGTGGTTGCAAGCGCCAAGCTTTCTCCGGGATCTGGAAACATTTCGAGGTCTTCCGCCAACTCCGAATCCAGAACCTCCGATTGATCCAGCAACATGGGAACAATCAGGTTTGACGCGGAATGTTGAGATTCCCACCCAGCCGCGGGCTGAGGGGGTTTGGCGTTAGATACCTCGCTGATATCCCAACCATAATCAACAGTTGGTAACATTGGTAGCGCGTTGGATAATCCAGGGAGTTGTGAATCGGCAGCCATCATGTTCAAATTCATGTCCCCAATAGGAAACTCCAAGATGCCAGTCATGTCTGCCGGGTTACTCGTGCTTTGGCGCCGTTGTTCCTGTGCACTCTTGCTACCTGCCTTAGGCTTTGCCTTGCCCTTGCCTTTGCCGCGGGCGCCGTCTTTTGTCTTCCGCTCATGCTTGTATGACCACCTGAACTCGCGTTGGTATCCACCGCATGTCCAACCCTTGCGAATGCATACTTGGCATTCTGGCTTGGTTTCGTCGCATTTCAACTTGGATAAATCAGTATCTTAATCGCCAGGAACACGCAGATCAATAAAACCTAAGGTACCTACATGTTTTGCCTTGCAAGTGAGACATCCAGATCGAGATCGGGGCTTACCAACGCCAGCAGTTTGACGAGCCGTCGGGTCGGGGCCGTTAGCTGTTTGCTGCGATGCGTTTAACGAGGCTGTAGCGCCACCCGCATCATTCGAGACAGTTTCAGTCATTCCGGTGGGATCTGACTGGGGGATAATGCCATTGTGTAATATTGAGGCGCCGATTGGGAGATAGTGATAAAGAAGAGAGAGGACAGGAAAGACGGGTCTCGAGCGATAAGAGAGGATCGGCGGAGTTATAACCCAGTGGCACGTGCGCCTAGAATGCGGGGGAAGGGGGCTTTGGGGGCTCTAAGGGACCCGTCGGACCCGTCGCTTCCAGAGAGCACAGTGGCGCTTTACTCTTATCAGCCAGCCGCATCCGTGGCTGCACAGTTTGTCATCCACAGGTGACACTATGTGCTCCGGTCCATTATTTCTTATTAACGTTACTCTTTATCTTTTTTTTTTCTTTTCACGATCGAGTCCTTATCGCCTCACCACTACCCACCTCTACCCTATCTCCGTATCGAACGCCTAGGCCTCGGGTTCATTCCCGATCCCAGCAGATGTTTGTTCGTTGTCCACTGTCATCTGTAAAGCTTATCGAGGTTCTGGTGCAATCAAGTAATGTCAGAAATTTGTATTCTCGCCATGTCATGTCGAGACGGTGTATGTGTTGTGTCCACACGTATCGATCATATCACCTCCAAAAGGGCACAATGTTCATTGCCAATGAACGCTAAAATAATACATTTCTACCGTGATCTATCATTATTCTCTGCTCATTCCCGCTGACTTGCAGTCGGGAATCCCCGCGGACTAGCCGTTTACAGCTTCTTCTTGCAGCATCCTCCAAGCGCGAGCTCGCTGGCCTTGTCCGTCGCATTAAACGCCCCCTGTCCCTTAGCCGCCACTTGGCTGGGAGTAATTGAGTATGATGGGGGCACATCCATGACAGGGTTGGTCTGGAAGAAGTGACGTGGGCGCAGGAGCAGGGTAATGGGCTCTGCGGGCATGACTGGGAAGTCTTCAGGGGCAGGGAAGTGAGTAATACCGAAGGTGTGCCAGAATACCACATCAGTGTTGGCAACCGAGGCTGTGCCGTCACCAATCCACTCGGGCAGACCACGAGAGGGCTCGCCGGATGTCTGGGGCACGTGAGGACCAGCAGGGGAGAGTTGGTCGTCAGCGTCTGCATGGATGGTTAGAATAGATCAGACATACTCAGTGACCGAGTGTTTACTTACATTTGGTGACGTGGACCGCATGGCGAGCAAAGCCGGCTCGTTTCCACACAAGTGAGCCCGGCTTGGGCATCAGGTTGGGAACCTCTCGGCTGACAAGCTTGTAAGAGACAGGCTTGCCGCTCTGGGGGTTAATGACGTTTTCGTTGACCATGTCCCAGGTTCTTGAAGTAGCGCCATTGTAGTCAGTCATGGCCTGTGCTGTGGTCTCAAGTCTCGTTCGCTTGGCGTAAAATGCGTTTCCGTAAAAGTTCTCGGGGCTGCCGACTGGGGCATCTGAGGGCACAGCATCAACCATGTTCACTGTGTTGTTTCCGCCATCGATGTTGGGGTTGATACGCAAGCAGAAGAGATGTTGGTGGTTGTGGGCATTGACACCTGCAGATTGTTAGACAATGTTGGATGCATCGAAGTATCAAGTTTCGGACTTACCCTTCCACACCTGGGTACCCCAGCCGTGGGTGTCCTCGCCTGGGTTCATGACGTAGGTGTTAAGGATGCCAGTCAGACGAATCTCAGGCTGGATGGTTCCATCTTGCTAAGGGACTGTAAGCAATGGTATCATGGGATTGGTTGCTGAGGTAGACTTACGTGGAATACCCACTGAACAGCGTACTCGTAGTTGGCAGCAGTAAAGATTTGCTGGATAATGAGTTTTCTGGCTCGGGTCACAATAGTAGACTCGTCTCTGAAGTCGGTGTGCTTGAAGAGAATGCCATCGTCCTCTTCGTGGATGCAAATGGCGTTCTTGACCTTTCGGACACCGCCAGCTTGGGTAGGCAGATAAGCATCAAGGTAGTGGATAGAACCCTTGCAGTCGCAGCCAAGAGCAAGACTGTTGGTCATATAGCCAGCACCGTACTCGCCAAGATCGAAAGCGTGCTTGCGTTGGTGGGGGTGCTCAGGGTTTCCGCTATTACATGTCAGCTTATATGCCTTATAATTACCAAATAGACTTTCTTACTAAGGAACAACCATCTCGGCGAGAGACATTCTGTAAAAGATAGGGCGAACGTTGCCCTTGTCGTTGAAGGTAATGTTGTTAAAAACAATTCCTTCTCTGTAGTTGAAACCAATGTGGAACTTCCAGTTTTGCCACTCAATCTCGCGACCAGTACCAGACATGGTGAAAGAAACACCCTCAGGCTGGGTGATGTTGATGGGCTTCAGGTTAGTCCTGTAACCACCCTGCTTCTCAATGGCGAGGTGGTGGTACTCGTGAGGAGGGTGTAGCTGCAGAGGACGGCGGATCTTGGGAATATCGATGGCAATAATCTTCTTCTCGACCGAGTTCCAGATGGGGCAGAAGTCCAGAGGGTATTGGTACTGGCAGTTGTCGACATCGGGTCGGTAGTACATCAAGGCTTGCTGAAGTCGAACATTGTTGCCGAATCGCTCGTCATATCCGATAGTCCAAGGATCGCAGTAGACTTTGTGCATCTGGTCGGCTGGCACACCGCTGAGAATACATTGCTCGATGACTTTGGGGTCGACTCGGCAGCCGTGCTCGACAGCATTCAGTTCCTCGATAGTAATCTTCGCCTTGTTAGAGTTGCGCCGTCCACAGAAATCATTTCAAGACTTACAATTGGCTGGGCGCCATGAACCTGCTCCCACTTGGTGATACTGGGACCAGAGAGGTCAACCAAACCGTCGTACACCTTGCCGCCAGGGGCAATGACCACCACCTCAGCAACACGAGGAGGTCTGGGAGCATGCACAGGGTTGGCGAGCCATGTTGTCATGACAGCCTTTCGAGGCTCCTGGAGCGAGACGACATGGAAGTTGACGTCTCCATGTGCTCGCTTAACAATGGAGATGGCGAGCTCAATCTCCACGCTAGTAAGCGGATCGAAGGGGTGGGGGAGGTAGGAAGGCATGATGAAGTCGTGTCGCCTTTAGATTCTGGGTGAAGATCGAATCCTTTGACGGTTAAGTTGCTGAAGTTGAGCCTGAAGAATCCAGAGCTATGTGGGAGGTTGTTCGAGTTTATGTAGTTGTCATGATGGGCCGTGTCTCATTTGTTGGCAATAGTTAACAACCGGCATTCCGCCACATCGCCCACCCGGCAAATGCATGATCAGCGTACCATCACCGGATCTAACTAACCGGCCCCACGGTAGAGCATCTGTAAGACTAAGACGTGCCTCTCGAAATCGCGGGGAATTGGAAGCTGTGAAACTCAAAGCCGGCTCCAATCTCCGTCTGTGGGAATTCGAACCGGAACGTGTTTACTGACTGGTCAGTTGGTCCCCATCCAGCATATCTCTGGCGCTTATCAAAATTGCGGGGTAGCTTGTCATGTTATCAGGCGCTAGTACACAACGGGCCATTTTACCCGGTCTTGAACCCTTGACGGAGCCGCCACGATACGCAAACTAATCAAGACTGTACCAAGACTCAAAGCGTTGCATTTATTACTGGTTTTATTCTAGTTCAACTGACACCAAGCGGTTCACTTTGGTGCCACCCATGGCAAAAATTGCCTACATTGGTCGTAGCGCGTCTGATCGTTGGACAGGGCGGTAGCGGTCGGCTTTGGCCTCATGATTCAACCGGGATCTAATGACCACGATCCTTGACTCTTCTCGCCACTCATCACGGGATATCGTTATTTTGGTCATTTAAGGATTATTTTTGCGACTCCGTAAACGTAATAGGTTAAAATCAATCCCGATCAGTTAATCGTGTCTGGGACGTATGATAGCCGCATCATCCCCACTCGGAATCTAGACTCGGCCGGTCGGAACCTCGGTTTGCGATCCGATGTGTCAAGTCAAGAGTGTATATTATTCAGACGATTTTTCACGTATTCGGTAGATAGTAATGTAGCGGGTTCTGGTGCTTATTTATTCATTACTGTTTCTAATGTGATAACCTCATGAGCTGCTATTTATCATTGAGACAGGAAGAGGAGTGTCCAGCTCTCAAAGCCCATGCTCCAGGACTACTTTTGTTTGTTGCTTACTATCCACCAATGAATTCGTATCACAATATAACATAGAAAAGAAACAGTTGAAAGATGGGTGCTCCCATTCTACAACCCTTCCTATTATCTGTCAATGAACAAGGGGGGGGGTACCCTAAGTTGTATAATAATCGGCCATTTTTTGCTCTTTACCATCTAACGCCTGGATAAAATGAGGTTCAGTTTAATAGATAATGGTTTCCAAAGCCCCGGGAATTGATTGGTCATTAGTCGTTGGAACGTGATGCTGCCCACTTGTCGCCACTCGCTCGCCCACTGCGCCAGCCCTATTGAAGGTCGACAGCTTGCTCCCATCCTTTTATGAACAACAAAGGAAAAGTCCGAAATTTAGCTCGAAGGGAAGGGTGCGGACCGAACCTGGCCCTCACTCGTCACCTTACTCCACTTGAGTTGGGGGAGATATGACCAGGAACCTTCCCAAAGAAGAAGAGCGTTGACATTCTCCGATGTCAAAATATCGGGCAGCACTGGCTCATTATTAGCATTAGTCCCCGTGTCACGGTGAGTTTATAGGGTAGGCGCACAGAATCCTTGCTTGTACTCTGTCTCTAGAGTTGAAATCTTGACCTTGAGGAGATCCTCCTTGGCACTGGCAGGTCGACCAGGGCGACGGGCCTTTTTCACGGCGTCAAACTCTTCGTCGTGCTGATGAACAAATCTAAAGACGGTGAGTACATGGTGGCGTAAAATAGCAAGTGGCACTCACGAATGAATCATACTCTGAACCTCCTCGAGACTTGGGGCGTTGGTTCCATCTATAACACCCTTGACTTTGATGGCCTGTTGGAAGTAGGAGACTCGGTCAACTTGTAAAAGGTCAGTATACAAGTATTTTTTATCCTACTTCATTTAGCGAGCAATTTCTCAACTTACCGAGTGGTTGCTCCTTCTTGCTCCTGAGGGCGGCCAACTTCTCAATGCGTTGATCTCTTATACCCGCCTTGTGCAATCTCATGGAATCTCGCGATTTCTCATGGAGTGCGTTTACAACGCCATTGCGCTTCTTGGCGATCTGCTTGCGCGTCTTGTGAAGGGATCCCGGCATCGTGACAGACGTATTGCAGCAACCAGATTTCGGATTTCGTTTCTGCAAGCAAGTTTTGTCGGCACTTTTTTTTTTTTTCTTAGCTGTGATTTTCGAACCTTGCTCCACCATCTTAGAGCAAGGTGAGTGGCGGCGACGGATATTTGTCGGCTAAATCTTGGGACTAGCAATGACGAGTTCCAAATGCTTACGATAATAAGTTTGAATGACAGTGTTAGCGAACAATAAGATGATAGGTAATAATAGAAGATATAGGAAGCGAGACTATGTATTTCCATTGTTTTTTTTTGTGTTTTTTTTTTTTTTTTTTTTTTGTTTGTGTGCAGTGATATTTTTTTTTTTTTTTTTTTTTTTTTTTTTTTTTTTTCCATTCGACTGATAGTATCCGATGCCAGCATCGCTTCCAATATGGTTAGCATACCTACTGTAAAAAGCAACCGATATTGCATCTCCCTGGACGGCTCTCAGATCCCCGGTCGGCTCCACTCAACTCCGTCTCGGCCCCGGGTGCCCCCACGAAAGCGCCCGGCGCCGAGAGCCAGATAGCCGGCGCCTCAAATGCGACGATCCATGTGCGTTACCAATAGTTTGGTTATGGCGTTGGTCCAGTGGCTGGATGAGGTAATGTCGCGAGTCAGTTCCAGGTCCCCAGCAACTGTCACAACTCCAACAAACCCCTGCAACGCCATCGTGGGGGGGGTTCAGCTTGCTTCTCCTTGAAGTCTCCTTGTGGGAGCGGAAAATGGAACCGAGATCACGGGGGTGATGATGCATCTTGCTTCCGTCATAGCGCCTTGATTGGGAGCCTCGCTTGAAAAGGAGGCATGAAATCCGGTATAGTCAATGCTCAATTGGTGGGATCCGTCTCAAGGATGCTGGTGATGTGCAAGCCACCCGCTCCTCGCTAAGGTGATACATCATAAGCCCAGTGAGACAGGGCGAACGATTGACAGGATCGTCTTCCGGGGTACGAGGGAGGCGTGGAACACAAGGAAAACACACAAGCCTCGACAGGATCTGCATCCTGCAGGTGGTAAATTGCTTCATTTTTTCAGTGCTACCCACGAATGTGCCATGATGCAGCGCTCAAGCCGACTTGTTTCGGCGGTATTATCTCTTTCACGTCAGCCTTGGCTTACCAGCAAGTCTTTTGAACTGTAGAGTTTCCTTCAGGGTGTGCTTGTAGTCGCATATGATCTATCACATTTGTACCCTTGAAGTGCTAATATACCTTGTTCAGAGCCTGGGCGTTGATGAAACCAGGCAAAAATCAGGCCAAGGGTATGAGATAGACTCCACGGGGGGGAAGCCACTTGTCAAGAACTACAGAAACATTTTCCATGCAGCAAACAAAGCTCTAAGGCACGCCGAGCCAGGTATCGAGCATCAGGGATAGATGCAAGTATCGCAGCGGACGGCTAGTCCCTACAGCTGCATCTTTCACACTTCACAACTTGGGGAGCTGAAGAGAAAGCGCAAAGCAGGGTTAGAGAGCAATTGCAAACGCCCCTCGCTTATCGAATTCTTCATTGGTTACCAACACCCGCACTGCCGGGACTTAAGGAGACGGCCCCGCGCACTACTGCTGCGGGCCATAGCACCGGCGCGGTGCAAGGGGTGAAAACACCAAGGTGGCGTTGTATTTTGCTTCTGTTCTCCCTTCTACTCGCCTTGACGCCGTAAGCGAACTCAGCCATATTGAGGGATGACCAAGATGGGAGGCTGAGATTGATTGCTCCCATTGCAGGGGATTAATGGGGCGGCTGATTCTGCCGGTATCTCGGTTGCGCTCCACCATGTGCAAACGAGCGCAAGCGAGAGTGGAGGGAGCCAAATGGCAACTCAAGGAGAAAAAAAAAAAAAAAAAAGGGAAGACAGGGCAAGCGAGGACATAGGACAATGGGGCAAAAATAAAAATAAAAAAGCAAGGCAGAAGCATCTTGACAAAAACGGATGCTGCTATCTCCAGCTGGACAAGGGAATGACGGGAGCCAGGGTCAGGGCCAAAACCCCTCAGCCTCAAGATGGGAGTGGATGGTTAGCCATAATTGATGCCCGACGATCGATTTGTGACAGCCAGGTAGATCGATGGCGGCATCAGGCTGGCTGAGTCGGAGATCTCATGATTATGGGCCATGGCGTTGCGCCCTTTGGGAACCTCTTGCATGGGGGAGTTTGGGCGCCACTGGGCCCCATTTTTGCCTTCGTCGTCATTGTCCGTCCCGTGTTGCGATTGAGGGAAAGGTTGCGATTTGCCATGTCGTCAGCCGCACTTGCGCAGCGTCGCATCGTTGAGTTGCAACGTGATCGACGATGCGGTTGCCCCCCCTCGACCCCTCCCTGGACTAGCACTTGCACTTCATCCCTCCAGAATTTTCAAGCCATGCGCTGCGATTGGCATGCAAAACTTATCCATTGGGCAGGGTGACATGAACTGCATCCTGAGCTCTTTGACCATCGGGTTGAATTGGGTTTCTGAAGGGAGGGGGCGTGCCGCTGAGTTCGGGAACCCAATCACTTTCGTCTGATCAGTTAAGCTGCCTGCCAAGGTTGCTTCGACGCAGCGCTCCTACGTCTGTCTGCTAGTAGCTCGGTGGCGAGTGGAGACTTGAGAGTGAGGAGGTGGGGGGTCCGAGGCTGCGGATTGATCATGATGACGGAAAGTCTACATCTTGGGAGAAAGCAAGAGACTGAGCGGGGGCTTGGGGCACGGAGGAAACAAAAGAAGGTGAGACACTTAGTAATAAAAAAAGGGTTAGGGAAAACTGAGAAGGGGGCCGCAGAAGATGTGATTTCGCGCCGTCGGTGTATAATGTCGGTCACGGCGTAGTGCGTGAATGTGACTGTTGGGAGCGGGAACTCAATACTTTCAACCACGCAGGTTGGTCAATTGATGGTCCGGGGAAGCTGTATCCCCGTGCTTTCCTTCAGTTGGCTTCAACCCAACCCAACAGCCAAAAAAAAAAAAAANNAAAAAAAAAAAAAAAAATTCAACAAGTCGGTCAGACCTGACCCGAGCATGCAGAGCCACTCGCCGTTCAGCCCAAGACACTATTCTACTATTGGATCACTACGCACAGCACTTATGTAGGTATGTGCCTCTGCTCCTACCTCAGTGCCATCGTCTGGCAAGCTTGCAGCGAGCCTGACGTGTCGCCATGTGCCAATTGCTCAACCAAGATCGACAAGGCCGGATAGTTTCAAAGCATCGCATGCCTTGCTGTAGTCAATGAGCCTGTAACAGACCAAGCCACGCAAGGCGGCGGCACAGCGTGATACAATGACGCGGATAGCCCAAAGTCAAGTCTCGGATTAGCCTCCGTCACAGCCGACAGCTCGATAGCCAACCACAGCCCAGAGATGCGGTCCCTCTCGTCACAACCAACTGCCGAAACCAACAACGACAATAACAAACTTCATGTTGGGTCTGCTATTTCGCGCAGGATCGTACAGGCCGCATGCCCCATAAACCCAGCCGCTCAATTACTAGCCAGCCAACGCAGTCTCTCTTCTCCCCCTCCCCGCCCTGCCCCTC
>NAGG01002024.1:0-10285 GCA_003031705.1 Calonectria naviculata
CCCTACCCCCTCCTCCCTCCTTACCATTAAATCATATTATCATGGAAAACAGTCGTGTGCGTGTGCTAGGCATTCTAATAAGCCCTCGAGACCCAGAGCTGACTGGGCTGTAATTGGTTTCTAGCTCCCCTAGTCGTGCTAGCCCTGCACCATCAACGCAGGACATCCGGGCCATCCGGACAAGCCCTGACAATCGGATCGGCCCGCTAAGAATGCTGCCAGATGGAATGCAGATACGATGCGATTCTTTTTTTTTCGGGAGCGTTATTACCACCCCCCTTCTCCATCGTGACCAGGGGAATTCTCCGGTTCACGTGGCGGTCACAGTGCGCCACCAGCCTGTGAGGCTCTTTGGCTAGGGCCCCTGCGCGGTGCCTTTTCCGGCTGCCTGGGATGTTGGTGGCCGTTGTCTGTTGGTCCCAAATCTCTGGATCAACCGTTGAAAAATGACGGGCCCTATCGTCGAACCACCCGGGCGGGTATCATAGAGCGTGGGACACAATTTCGGCGTAGACATCATCAGGAATTTTCTTGATAATGCCGATGGTGACGGACTTGATGAGATCTGCGTTGAGTGGAGGGAAGGATCGGAGCACCTTGTTAGGACTGTTCATCTTTGATTAGCACTAATCTTGAAGTGGGTAAGTGGTTTTTTTTTCTTCTTTCAGCATACCTTGGAGACTGGAGAATTTGAGTTCTCATGATGGTGAGTTGAGCAACGATGCACACAATATTCAGATGTGGCCCGTATGCGAATAAAAAGTCCCAAAGGCGTAGAACCTCGGGCAGAGGTGGCGTGCAAGCACAAAGGGTCAAGACCGAGGGAAACGCATAGATCTCTGCCGAGAGCCCCTTTGCCGTCAAGTACATGCTCAGTTTGGGATCCACAATGGCCAAGACCTTGTCAACCAACGCGAGGCCTCGATGAACACCGTCCATAGCGCCTCGGATATATCCTGGACACTCGCGCGTGAGGAGGGAATGGAAGGCCACGAACGCTTCGGCCTCGCTTCGAGCGGCGTACAGGAACGGCGCGGCGAGTACGTTCATGCCCTGCACATAGGTGCCAGATTCTGGAGCGCCGGTGCCGGTGCCGGACTCTGAGCCCTCCGTTGTCAGCGTTAGGGCGCGGGCTCGACTCCGGGCGTTCGGAGATGACGCAGTGGTGCTGTGAGACTGGCCAGATAGAGAAGCACGGCTGCTACCCGGGCGACTCTGGCGCTGCTCTTCGCGGGCATCATGGAGCGTCCAGGCGATGGCATTCAGCAGTCGGATTAGACTGGCTTCGCTGACACGACGGCGGAAGAGAGGGTCCGTGGTGAGGGTACGGAATGTGTCGTTGCGAATCTTGGAGTAGGCTGGGGAGGCACCTCGGTGAATGAGGGCAAGGTAATCGTCGGTCGAGAGTATGGGTGCGTCGAGGAGAATTAGCCAGACGTAGATTCGCAAGTTCGACTGTTTGGGGGCGGCATATTAGCAATGGATTCCATGGACAGTTGCAATGCATCGTATCCTCACCATTCCGTCCTCGGCGCTCTTGACGCCTTCATCAACAACCTTCCATCTTGCGCTCTCCAGCGCTCCCAAGAAGTCGCCATCGGTTGGACCTTCACGAATGATCTTCTCGAGTGGCAGATGGCCGTGAGAAAAGACGGGCTTCTTCCCGCCAGCTCTCTTGCTGGCAGTGACGACATTCATCTGGTGAATCATAGGCGGCGTAGCATCACTATTTGCGCGGCCGCGCTGAGGGGAGCGGTTGGTTGGAGGAGTCGACGAGGAGCCGCCCTGGGAAGCCCGTGTCGGCGATACATTGCGCTGTTGCTCTTGCAGGCGCTGCTGCGAGATCAGGGAGGGAGGGTTGTTGGCACGGGCACCCAGGTTGTGGGCGGACTGAAGGCGGCGGAGGGCGCGGTGAGTGCGCGGCGACGGGGGAGCTTGAAGCTGCGTAGCGAGAGAGGGAGGCAGCGAAGGGATCACCGGTCTGGAGGAGGTGGTGGAGGGCGACGGCTCCGACATGGTTTGGGTTGTGGGGTTCAATTGGAGAGTAGAGGCATTGACGAGGAGCACAGTATGGTGGAGAGAGAAGAGTGGAAAAGGGAAATGGAATCGAATCAATGCGGTGTAGTGCGGTGGAAGCGAGCGATCATGGACAGGCGTAAGCTTGCCGCTTGTGCTGCTGGTGTTTGGCGGTGGTGTTTTGACGCCCCAAACCCGTTAGCGGGGAGGCTGGAACATTGTGAGGCTGGATGGTTCAGCGGGTGGTGGGACACTATGGCGCTGCGCGTTGGTTTCGCGTTGGGACCAAGTTTAAGTGCCGAGACAGCTACTGGAGGGTGAGACAATACAGCCCTAAGAGAAAAAACGGTCTTCTGGTGAAATGGAATAATTGATATAAATGTGTTTTGAACAATATAGAACGGGTTTTTCTTCATAATAGGTTGGATATTCTGCTCATTCTTTCCTCATATTTTGGCTTGCAATGTGTGTGCAGGGCTTTGGCGTGCATGTCGGGAGGCTGGGCGAGTCGGCAAAGCAACCTAACAACTGAGTCATGAGAAATACGCAAAACAAGACTCTTACAACGCCTCGCAGAACAATTTCTTAACTGGCTCGGAGTTTATCCATGTCTCGGGGGCTGTGTGAGGTTGAACCTATGATGGAAGCGGTTGGTGTACCACTGCTATTCATTATCAGATTAGAATGAGGCTCAGGGAGATGAGCTGACGGCAAAGCTGACGAACGCAGCGGGGACTAAACGGGGAGAGGATCAAGCATAGTAGAAGCAATGCCGAGGAAGAGGGAAATAGGAAGAGGAAAGAAATGGAAATGATGGGCAAGGGTTGACCGGAGGAGGCTACATAAATGTGCCCAGAGGCATAATTCGATTTGTGCCACATATATGCAACAGCCGAGTACGGACAGACACAGACAGCGAGCACACGAGTCGAGCTGACGAATGCCGACGACCCGGCACGCCTTCGGAGCGTCTTTGTATCAGAACCGGCGGGGATCATGGGTTTGGATATGAAAAAAGGGCCCAGCCTCGGGGAACCCAACGTCTCTGCAGCAAAAGAGACAATCGTTCGTCGCTGCAAAACGGGTCCGGGAATGACGTGGGGGTGACATTCAAACGTAAACGACCTAACTCCCCGAGATTGCCGCATTTTTTCTCAACAGATGCTCCGAAACCTTAGCGATAGACTTGTTGCCCATATTGAGGATCCTCTAGTGCGTGGGGTTGCTTTGGGGAAGTGTGGAATGCGACTCGCTTGTGTGTCATCGGATTGCTTCCTCTGCCCATCCCATACGGGCACAGAGATTCCCTTTCCCTTCTCGAGGGGCCCTTTTCCCATCCTCGCCTCAGTTGCAATACATAAAGCAATGTACGTAATCGACATGACCCGCGGACACGCAGAACAGAGCACGCCCACCTGCTGGGGCCACTCGAAACGGAGGCCACTATTCCCCAAGAGGCAAGGCGGCTATTGCACCATCGGGTCATGTTAGAGAGTAGCTCTCACTGCGACAGATTTAGTAGAGCGCTCACCAATTTTGGCTGTCCACCACACCCACATCGCGCTTCCAACTTCGTCATGGCCACAGTGGAATGCGCTTCTTGACAAATACGTGACGCTCCCCTGCGGTCTTTTTTACCCACGCCGACGGCCCGTTTTGCTGCTCAGTGTCCACTCCGATACCCGACGGTCCAGCCATGCCAGCGCGATATCCCGGGCGACCTCCGGGCCTAATTGTAAGCAGGTGGTAGGCAACTAGGGGGGGCTGCTAAATAATGGACCGCCGGCGTCATTCCCATGGCGTTTACGCGTACTCTCGTCTCTGCTCCCAAGGCCGGAGGGAAAAAAAAGAGGACACTATTCAGTCCTTTTTCCCCTCTCCTCGTTGTCCCGTCCTCCTCTGTATCTCTTTATTTTTTTCGCCGTTGTGCTGCTATATTGTTGTGGTTGCCGCTCCTCGTTGAGCCGTGAAATGTCGTCTTTCTGTCCACGATATTCGTCATCCACCTGCCCTGGCCACGAGACATACGGCATTCCCCAGACTGCCGCCCCATTCGCTGGCATCCCACCCTTCCATAGCCGTTAAAGACGGCTATTTTCCTGTGGCCGACTTCCGAGACACGGCCCTCGAATCAGCACCAGAGTCCCGTCATCCGGTGATCCAGCTGCGTGGGAGATCTGATTGCACATCAGAGGCCCTGACCGTATTTCCCTCCACGCTCCGCTGTTCTTTTGTTCTCTTCTCCCCGAGCTCCCCGAGCTCCCCGCTGGTGGTAAAACAAATACATGGTACATGCCCTCCGCGAAATGGTGGTTGTATGAACCCAAAAGTCTTGGCTTTCTCATCCCGTCTCTATTATAACCCGCCTGCGACGAATCAGCACGTCTCCTTACTCACGGTACCTTACACCAGCAATACCACCCAGCTTAGCTCAGGCGCACCACGTCGCGCTGTAACGCAACCCTACGTCAATAAGCAGCCACCCATTAGAAATGCCAGGCCTTGCCACCAAGGTTGGCCATGGCCTGGCCAAGGTCCTCGGCATCAAACTCGAGGACCAACCCATGGCATACAATGACGAAGTGACGAGAGGAGAATCTGTCATGTCTGGGCATACGAGTACTTCCTTTGTCGAGAATGTTCCTACATCTTCTGAATGGCTTCACGACCAAGTCCCCTCGCGCGAGGAGGTTCTCGCATACACAAAATCGCTATTCCCTTTCCTCTCGTGGATCACCCACTACAACCTACAATGGTTTGCCGGTGATCTGGTTGCCGGTATAACTATCGGAGCCGTCGTCGTCCCCCAGGGCATGGCCTATGCCATCCTCGCCAACCTGGAGCCTCAATTTGGTCTGTATTCGTCATTTATTGGTGTCCTGATTTATTGGGTATTTGGAACCTCCAAAGACATCTCCATTGGACCTGTCGCTGTTCTGTCCACGGTTGTCGGCAACGTCGTTCAGGATATCAGCAACGAGAACCCGGACATGCCCGCATACGTTATTGCATCGGCTCTATCTATCATTGCGGGATGCATCGTCCTTGCTATCGGCTTGTTGCGATGTGGCTGGATTGTCGATCTCATCTCCATCACGTCTCTGTCGGCCTTTATGACTGGATCCGCCCTCACCATCTGCGTTGGCCAGCTCCCTTCCTTGATGGGCATGACTGGGTTCTCAAGTCGCGATTCACCCTACAAGGTGTTCATCAACACGCTAAAGCATCTGCCGGACACCCAGCGCGATGCAGCAATGGGACTTTCGGCTCTCGCTCTACTTTATATCATCCGTTATGCCATGATGACCTCTGCCGACCGCTTTCCCAAGTATAAGCGCATTCTATTCTTCACCAACACAATGCGTACAGTCTTTGTCATCTTGTTGTACACACTGATTAGCTGGGCTCTCAACCGTTCTCGGCGCGACGACCCCATGTTTGAGATTTTGGGCACCATCCCAAAAGGTATGGACCACCTACTTAAGATGTCGTAACTTGACTAACAGCTTCGTTTAGGCTTTCGACACATTGGTGTCCCAAAAATGACATCCAGTCTCGTTTCAAAGTTCGGCTCATATCTTCCGGCCACTGTCATTGTCTTGCTGGTTGAACATATTGCAATTTCAAAGTCCTTCGGAAGAGTGAACAACTATACAATTGATCCATCGCAAGAGATGGTTGCCATCGGCATCACCAATATTATTGGACCTTTCTTCGGCGCCTATCCTTCTACTGGATCATTTAGTCGTACTGCTATCCAGTCCAAGGCTGGAGTCCGCACACCCGCCGCGGGGATTGTCACTGGCGTCGTCGTTCTCATTGCCACGTACCTCTTGACGGCGGTATTCTTCTACATTCCCAAAGCCACTCTGGCCGCTGTTATCATCCATGCAGTTGGTGATCTTGTCACGCCACCAAACACAGTGTACCACTTCTGGCGAGTCTCTCCAATTGAAGTTTTCATCTTCTTCATTGGTGTCTTCGTTAGTATTTTTACACAGATAGAAGATGGCTTGTATGCCACGGTTTGTCTTTCGGCTGCCGTGCTGATCTACAGAATTCTCAAAGCCAGGGGTAGATTCCTTGGCAAGGTCAAGGTGCACTCAGTTATCGGGGATCATGTCATTGGAGACAACCACCGTCAGGTGGTGGGCATGTATGGAACATTTGATAATGTGGACAGTTCAGCCCGAAATGTCTTCTTACCGCTTGATCACGGAGATGGCTCCAATCCGGAGGTGGAAGTTGACCATCCATACCCCGGCATCTTCATCTACCGCTTCTCCGAAGGCTTCAGCTACCCAAACGCAAACTTTGCTCTGGACTACCTGTCTGATTTTGTTCAAGCACACACCCGACGAACAAGTGCTGAAAACTTTGAGCGACCGGGAGACCGGCCCTGGAATAATCCAGGACCCCGGCAATCATCGAAGAGACCTGCGGCTTCTGATATGGATTACAACAAACCCTCGCTCAAGGCCATCATCATGGACTTTAGCTCTGTCAACAATGTGGATATTACGTCGATCCAAAGGCTTATTGATATCCGAAACCAGCTTGATATGTACGCGGCACCCAATGCTGTAGATTGGCATTTTGCCTGCATCAACAATAGGTGGACGAAGAGAGCTTTGGTATCCGGTGGTTTCGGCGTCCCGGCTGGCCAAGGTGACGGAGCACAGCGAAGATGGCAATCTATCTTCAGCGTAGCTGAGATTGGCGGTAAACACTCGGCCGCCGCGGCCGCCGCGGCAGAGCAGGATGCCGCCAACGAAGCACACAAGGGAGAGCGTGGAACTAAGGATGAGGAGTTGGCACTCAGTGGCTACTCCGCCGAGGTTGACATCGGAATGTCATCGGGAGATGACGCGGAGAAGCTGAGGCGAAAGGGAGCTGCGATCCATGGATTGGATATGCCCCTGTTTCACGTAGATTTGACCAGTGCATTACAAAGCGCAATTGCAAATGTCGAGGGTCGACATGAATAAGCGGCGTCCTGGCTTCTATGGCAGGTTATGCCTAGACGATGCGGCATTGATGGCGTTCAGGTTCATAATATTTAGCGAGCATTGATATAGGCTTGGGCCTTTCAGAGATAGAAAAGCGGCGTTTAACGGGGCAGAGAGCAGCAGATGCTAGAAGAATTAGTCATGAAACATATTTTCCATTGTTAGCCTTCTAACTTTGTTTTTTTGATCGAGGAGTTGAAGTGTTGAGAAGTCCAAAGTTCATATGGATGTGTCACATGATCGCGCGTTCATCTACCACTTTACGCGTCCAGGCATCGACTCCACCTTGGTCTAACTGCGTCATCCGTGCTCAAACAGCCCCCGTTGCCAAATCGACAATATCTGGGCTATTTTGTTTTGTGCCGGTGCATGGTTTGTTGGTTTTATCAACAATTTTTTCCAGGAAGAGACGCACAGATGCCACCAATGGTTGCCGGATATCAACGGCTGAATGAAAAAAAGTCGCAGCCAAACCCCAATATCGTTTTCATCAAGCCTCTTCAGGGACCAGATGAGAGGATTGCTCGAGACTTCCTTGAAAGAATAGCAGCCCAATGTCGTGAGTCTTGTACGCATGCTCTGATTGCATATCCGTCTGACTCGTCCTAGGTCCCATAATGCGAGAGCACCATCTTTATGTCACATCCCTTGAAGAATATGAGCCAAACCGTGAATTTGTTGGGCGCAATTTCAATGCGGGCGAGGTTGTCCAGCTTGTGTTAAAGTCCCCCACTACAGGGAGATGGCTCCCATTTGAATATGTGCAGATGGTGATGATGCATGAGCTGGCTCATTGCAAGCAAATGAACCACTCACGAGCTTTCTGGGCGGTGAGAAACTCATACGCAGCACAAATGCATGGACTTTGGTCTAAGGGATATACGGGAGATGGCCTATGGGGAAGGGGTGCAAGCCTGGCTACCGGCGAGTGGGAAAAGAATACAGTGCTTGCAGACGAGGTTCTACCAGAACACCTCTGTGGTGGTACGTACAGGTCGCGAAGAAGAAAGCGCAAGGTCAAGGCGGCTCTCTCTTATCAAGAGAAGAAAGAAAGAAGAATTCTTAAAAAGTTTGGAAAGAATGGAATGGCGCTCGGGGCGGACGAAGAAGCCAAAGTGAAGCTGGAAGGGGGCAAAAAGGTCCAGGGCAAACCTCGTGTCGCTGGAAGCGCGAGAGGACGAGAACTCCGCGCAGCAGCGGCACTGGCTCGGTTCGAAAAACAAAAGGAAGAGCCTATCACGACAAAAGAAGAGAAAGAGACAGATTCAGGGAGCGACAGCGAGTATGAAGATGACGGGCCCGATTCGAAAGATGCTGTTGACGTTGACGGATCACGAATGGTGGATAGTCAAGGCAGGGGCCTGGTGAAGGTATGTGAAGACGAGGACACCAACGACTCGTCAGCAAAGAACGAGCTCGAAGAATTGTACGGCATGTTTCGAAGGATCAAGAGGGAATCACCTGAGGCACCTTCAGGGACTTTGAGGCATATTCGAGATAAGGGAAAGGTCAAGATGGAACCTAACGAGGATGTCTCCATACCGGAGCCAACCAAAATTATCAAGGAGGAACCGGAAGATGAGTTTCCTAGGATTGAAATGTCTGCAAAACCGAAGACTACGAACGGAACCCGTACGCCAACTACACATGATTCTCAGCCTGCACCTCTTAAAGCGCCTTTGACAAAAGATAACCCTGCCACGAAAAATGAAGCCAGCGAAAGTACATCATGTTCAATGTGTTCATTTTTGAACCCGAAGCCTGCAATTACTTGTGGCATGTGTGCTAATGTCCTGAGTATTTCCGCGAATCCCAATTCATGGCAGTGTCAAAGCGACACGTGCAGGAACACGTCGTATCGCAATGCGGGCGATTGTGGAGTTTGTGGGCTCTGCGGACGAAGGCGAGACAGCACTGTCTAGGGTCTTGAATGTTGTGTTAGCTGCAGGTGCACTGTTGGGTTGTTGGCATGGGATTATTGTTTGGGGCTGTACACTAGGACTATCTTGGTTGGAGATGATGGGGTTAATACGAATCAACGATTGTGAAAAAGAAACAGCCATGCTTAGATAACGAAGAAGAAAAAATCTTTAAAGACACTGGAATCGCCGATTTTAGGACAGAATATTCTCTTGATATCTCTTGGTGTCTTGGTGTCTCTTAGTGCCTCTGTCTGCCCTTCAAGTACTGACGCGGCGTCTAGAATAGCCACCATGCACGACCCAGGGGCAAGCTGGATGCTCGTTTCACTCTTGCACCCCTAGCGCCTAGTCGGCGCCATGCCACACACAAACCACGCTCAGAATACGAAGAGCGTGTTCGCGGTTCCGCCAGAGGCCTAGATGCACATTGGCTGGGAGGCGGGGGAAAAAGTAACGAGGCCTTGCCCGCCTGGGAAAAGGAATCGTATACGCCATGGCCCCCCCCCGACGCAGGGGGTTGCATCACACGAGATCGGGTCCCATCGTCCTGGGCTGAGAGACGAAGGCTGGGCCTTTTTCATCTTCTGCTTTTCCCCCAATTCTCCGCCTACGATTTTCCTCTGATGTCTCTTTAACTTCACTGCTAGCGGTGTCTGTTTGTTTCAATCTCACTCTTCTTCTTTGCACTTCACTTTTCGTCGATCTGTGATCGACGCCTTCGTATCTTGCCCACCTACATCACGTCACCCTACGACGGACACCCCGGATCCTGCCAGACTCGCAGTTGGTGTCGACTGTTCTACTTCTATCCATATACTATAACCGACCCTTCTCCATCGCCAACATGGTCTCTGCCCAGAGCTTTGTCAAGGCCGTTCTTGTCGCCGCTGGCGCGGTGGTCGTTGCGGCTGAGCCACAGGGCTACAAGATCCTGGAACGAGTGCCACTCATGCCTCGAATCCCCAGCCATGCCAAGCACCACGAGGTTCTAAGAGCCAGATCTGAGATGGAGGTCGACCACAGTGCCTTGGTCGAGGTGAAATGTATCGATCCAAGCCAGTATGTCACCTCCCCCCCTCCCCCCTCCCCACTTGCCCTCCAGTCCCACACGGGTTGAAAGTGTAAACCGCTGGTGCTGGTGAAGTGCATTTGCACAGATAGGTTGCTGATACATGGTCATTATCTCTGCAGAGAAATCATCCTCCATGACGAAACTGTCGCACAGCTGAGCATCTGCGGAGGTATGCCGGGCTCCGTTGACCGATGCGAAGGCGCACCCGCGGAAACCACGGGTGAGGCTGGAACAGCCATGTTCACTCTTAGGGCGGTCGATGCGGG
>NAGG01002078.1:0-13922 GCA_003031705.1 Calonectria naviculata
TAATTAAGAAGATAAATAAATATTTAATTTAATTATATTAAAGAATTTTATATTTTTATTAATAAAAGATTTTTATAATATTAAAAATTATAAAGAAAATTATAAATAATTTAATAATATTATAAGGATAATTAGCTTAGGAGATATTAAAAGGAAAAGAGAGCAAATGTTATGGTTCCTTCTCCTGTTAGATCCGTAGGTTGAGGGTACGGGTATAGAGGGCTAATCAGTGGATTCTGCAGTCATAAGTCGTATTAAAGAGACTGCATTACTGTCACTACTCACGAGGAATCTGTGCCTATGAGAATGATATGTAATGTCTTATTGAATCTTGATGAATCCAATAGCTAGCCTATTGAATCCATATTTATACGTGATGAATCCAGCACGTGACTAAGTACGGTTGGCGCACATAACAGCAAAGGAGGAGGTAGAGAAGCAAAGGAAAGGATATAATGTAATGAAATAAAAGTCAGTTATTCAATCAGTGTTCCATTAAAATATAATCGGGGCCGCTTGGAGTAAGTCGACTGTTCTTTAACTGATAAGGATCAAAAGTCTTTGATAAACACTAATTATATCGGCCACCTCTGTGAATGATGTACAGCGAAGCCAACGGGGTTGCTACCTTAAGCGAGGGTCGCAACCAGGAATGAGCATTAAACCACGCCGTGCAATGTATTACTCTTATCTGATATTCAAGAAATCTTGAAAGTTGAGGAATGTCACTTATGAATAAAATATTATGCACGCACCATATTGTATAACTGATGGCGGTTGAAGTCGATGTCGACTTTTACGCAGTTCAAATGTCAATGCCGATTAGCATTTACCGGGGCAGTTTTTTTTTTTTTTTTTGAACAGTTTGATAAAAGAAAAATGAGCATAAACTGAGCCAGAAAATCATTTAATTTGGCACTAATTGTTCTTCTGGTGCGTGTGGTTTGTTTGCTGAGTTTGTTTGGGCTGAACCCAGCACTGGCAGGCAGCTGTCGAGCCCAGCCAGCCCTCACAATTTTTCTTCAACCCACTTCGTTCCTCTGTAACTTCTTCATTTCTTCGTTCTCTTCTCTGTGTTAGATTCGAGAGGCCCCTTTTTTCTCTCCACGCCTTCACTACTCCCTCAAGGCATTTGATCTTCTCGGTACCGCTGCCGAGTTACGGCCAAAATGACAAACGCAGAGGGAGACGGGCACCACGAAGCTATTGAAGAGACCAAAAAAGAGTTGCTTCGTAACCTCTATCGGACCATTTATAGTGGGCACCCGACAAAGATCGATGAGGCGATAGCCTTTGTGAATTCGCGAGAATCTCTCCCTCTCTCGCCCCTAGTACCCGCCGATGAGTACGACGAGCGACTGGTCATCGCTAAGAAGATCCAAGATTTTGTTAGAGAGAACTTCGACGGCCATAAAGGATGGAAGCATACTTCTGTCACTTTCGGAGCTTGTCTGGTAATGCCCCTCGATGGATTACGCTCCATGTCAGAGAACGCGTGCTCGTCCTCCATGGCATCGTTTCTGATGATTCCTGAGATTGTCCGTCATTGTGAGTACATCCTTGCCTCAAATATGCCCTGCTTCTGACACCAAAAATTAGACTTGGATGGAAAAGTCAAAGACGAAGAGATCTACGAGTCAGGTGTTGACGCAATTCATATCCTTCCGTTTTCCTGGAGCAGCTCGACCTCTGGCCTTCAAAAAACCATGCATTATCTGGAGGCGATAATGGCTCTGGTCCCCAAAGACGACTCCTTTTCATTGCAGGATATCCTCGGCTCAGGGCTTGGTTCCCTGGACAAATGTTGGAACATGATCACCTTGGCACCGAATATGCGTGTATGGTGGAGCAGGGCCCTTTTTGGCCTGAAACCCCTGGGTATTACTCCAGTCTCGGGCGAGAAATCTGTCGTCACCATTCAGCTTGAGTGGCTGCCGAAAAACCCCGACGGGCCTTCTGCACTCATTGACTTGGAGGATCAAAAGAAGGAGGGCAGAAAGCTTCTGAATAAGCTTGTCAGGGACAACGGCCCGTCAATGTATCTGACCTTCACCGGTCAACCAGTTCACTCCGGATACATCTACAAGATCACGATGCCCAAAGAGGAAGCGCCCAAGTTTTCCCGCATGATGCAGCTGCAATGGGCGCTGGTAAATCTTGTTTCCTTGTCGGGGGCCGCTGGTGCCCAGGCGACGCTGCCAGTACCACGCGCATCCTCCAGGGATTCGCGCGAGACTCTTCTGAAGCGGGTTCGATGGGGCCAGTCGTGATTTGACGCATCACCCACAAAGTGTACCATACATAGTCTGCATGTAGACGAGTTTTGAGCAACTCCACTCAATCAGTCACCAAGTTCGTGTTCATCAACCCAGGTAGCTAAAAAGCAAGTGGCGGGAATGAACACTTTTTACGCTAATGCCCATATTATGGGGAATGACTGCTATTATCGTACTTTGGATTTTTTTTTCTCTCTTCGGTTCTTGCTAATTGAGGGGACAGCGCCTCATCGTGGATGAACTAGCCTACGCATGACGTCCGCAGTCGGCACTAGAGATCGAAATGCCAAGGTGGCCGTGCCGTAGACGAGATTGTATGGCTATGCAAAAGGATTCGCCAAGACGATGGTCCCCGAATACTACGCGACAAAAGATTTAAGCGTCTTACGAGAGGTCAGCCTCACATCTTGTCAGCTCGTACTGCTTACTCCGACTTTTATCTAGCAATTTTAAACGAAATTTTTAAGCTAAAGCCACACACAGAGAAATGGCAAAATTTCGGAACTGGTCCTGCGAGGTTTCGTCATATGTGAATGAATGCGCGACAGAAGGCTATAGTTTATAGTTTTATGGTTTACGCGGACTGGCGCATCTGAGGTGGTGATTTGCAGAGAGGGTGCGGGAGATCAACGGGCGGGCTCTGGGCGGCCAACCCTGACATGAAACTTGACAGTCGTGCAAGGCAAAAGCTTGAGGAACTTGAATGATGCAATCCTCCGATTGAGTTTCACGTAGAAAGGGGTCGTGTAACAAAGGGACAGGACGGTTTTTTATCCCCCTTTCCTTTCACAATTTTTTTGGTGTCTCGTTGTTTGTTGTGTGTGTTGAGTTTGAAGGAGGATTCGGGAGCGGCTCAGCCCCAGCTGTGTATTGCAGCAATGAAACATGTTGGATGACGACGGGCCGCCGATAAAGTAAAAGGTGAAGCATGCAGAGCGGATGAGTGCGACCCTGAATTTCAACGGCGGCCTGCTGCATGGCCCAGCCAGATCCCACGTTTCGACTATACGGCCTCAAGGCTGAAGGGGGATGCGGACCACAGCAGGGACGCCACTGTTTGATGTTGACTGTGTATAGCCGCCCAGGGGGATCAGCCAAGCCTTGAACCGGCGGTGGAGAGTCAATCGCTTTGCTTTCTCTTCCGCCCGAGAAGACCGGGCAGCCGTCACAAACACGCGTGACCAGAATGGAGCAGCCCGCAGACTCACCTGATTCAATGACTAATTGCGTGCATTTGCTGTCCCTTGTTCATTGCCAACCGGTTACTTTTCAACTCGGTCGTGTCCAGACCTCTCTCCCCCACAGACCACAAAGAACCCGTGTGGCGTTACATTTAGGTCCCGGGGCAACCTTAAAAAAAGTGTTAAAAAAAAGGCTGTGACGAAAGGAAAGGGAAAAAGGCCTCATGCAGGTCGCAATACGGTGGCCCTTCCAATCTGGTGCGAGCGTTTGTCGATCCCTACCGGTTTGCCAAACACTATTTTGTCATTTTTTGACCCCTGGAACACACCCCGCAAAAAAACAAAGTAAGAAAAAAAGGCTCGCCCTGTCGGCAACTTCGGACGGACTCCCAAATGACTGGTTGCCAGGCAAGCGCCGGCAAACTGCGAATGCTACCCCTTGGGCCTGCTGTCCGTGTGTTCTTTTCCCCCCTGTAAGGCTGGCAGAGGGGGGGTCCACAGTGACAGTGAGAAAATCCAGTGAGAAGAAAGGATCTGCGAAGATGGTCGTGAACAAGAAACATGGCGTTGTGCCCTTTCATCCCGTCTCAAACAGCAAAGGGCATCCTTCAGAGGGTGCGGGTTCGCCAACGGGCCTATCACAGCCGCGCGTTTGCCCGTTTGCGGCTGTGTGGTGAAACGAAAGACTGCTGCTCATTCCTTTGTTGGCCAGTTCAGCAGGGCCAGTCGTTTCTTCTTCGTCCCTGTGGCCCAACCAACCAGCGCTGAAGGGGGCCGCCACCGCTCCTGCTGGCTGCTCCACCCCCTGCATCATCCGCCCGGGTACCGTTTCCCTGTTCACACGTTGCTCGCACAGCTGCCGCTTGTTTGGCTGTCCCCAGCCCTCGCCAAATCCCTTCGTCGCCAGCGAGTGGTCGCCGATTCAATGACATGGCGCGCACAGCCCCCCCGCTTGTGCTTGTTGTGCCTGGGCTGGGGGCCAGAGATGCACTGTCAGACGCCGGCCCAATTCCCAATCGGGCGCCCGCCTGTCAGCACTTGGGCTGCCAAGGAGTTTGTGCTGTGGCTGATTGTTCGCTGGCCTGTGGTTATTTTGGGCGAGCCCGCTACTGATGCTGGGCTTGGGGCCTGGCGGCGTGTGGCTGGCGCTGGTGCAAGAGGACAGGAAAAGGGCCACAGGGACACACGCATAGCTGCAAGCCTGGGAAAACCCCTTGTCGTTGTCCGCCTCAAAGAAGCGAATTGTCGGGCTGAGCCTTTCTGTTCCTCTCCTCTCCGCTCGCGAACAGGATACTGGCCGAACCCGAGACAGGGGGCGGTTTGATGTTCGGCGTACCGCCAGTTCTGTTCCCAGTGAATCCCCCGTGCCAAGCAAACCTAGGCCTCCACACTCCCACAGATTGGCGCTGTGGAGTTTGCGAACAAACGCCCCCCCGTTGCAGGGATGCGCCTCATGGGCTTCAGTGAATGATATTTTGGCGCGAGGCTTATATACCACGGCGCGCCGCCTCCCAGGGTCACGGTTCCTCATAGCCTCAACCTCTCACATCAGATCAACTCCAGGGTTTTCCTACTCAATCCCCTTTTCGGACTGTTCTTTTTTTAAGCTCCTTCCATTCTTGTCGGATACTTTTTCGCTTATTTCACCTGCATATCCCCCCCTTCGGCATTGACTGTCGAACTACCCTCTCCACACACACTCACATCGACTACAATACCATCTACCAACATCGTCACTGAATCCGATCACCACCGTCGCAATGAAGTTTTCTACCAGCCTCGTGGCTGCTTTTGCCGCTACTGCCTCGGCCCTCCCTAGAGCCCTGAACACCCGCGCTGGCTATGCTGCCGCCGCCGACGCCCGTGTGCTCATGGGCCACAACGGCAACATCTACATCGCCGACTACTCCAGGAGCGACGAGAAGTTCACCTTCACGCTCAACGAGACCTCCCGAGGTGACCCCTCGTGGATGACCTTTGTGCCCCCCAACCGTCTGTACGCCGTCGACGAGTTCTCCAACGAGATCAACTACTACGAGCTGGACCTGGCCAACAACAAGCTCGACCTCAAGGCCAGCCAGAACGGCAGCTCGGGCGTCGTTCACCTCGAGCTCAACGAGGCCAAGACCCGCATGGTCGGCGCCGCCTACGGCAACGGCACCATCGACGTCTGGAACGTTGAGAACGGCGGCCTCAAGCTCATCAAGACCATCAAGAGCGACGACAAGCTCGGCCCCAACGAGCTCCGCCAGGCCGCTGCCCACCCTCACCAGGCTGTCCTTGACCCCACTGGCCGCTACTTTGCCGTGAACGACCTTGGAACCGACTCCATCGTCCTCATCGACTCCAAGAAGGACGCCTTCAAGAAGCTCGACTCCGTCCGCGTCGACGCCGGCTGCGGTCCCCGCCACAGCGTCTGGTACCCTGCCGGAGCTGAGAAGGCCACCCACTACATGGTCGTCTGCGAGATGCTCAACAAGGTCCTCGTCTACTCCGTCAAGTACGAGACCGACAAGCTCGCCTTCACCCAGATCCAGGCCCTGTCCACCTACGGTGAGGCCTACCCTCCCGCCAACGCCACCTCTGCCTCGGCCGGTGAGATTGCCATCACCCCCAACAACCAGGACCTCTACATCTCCAACCGCCTGAGCGGCAACGACACCGACTCCATTGCCCACTTCAAGGTCACCAAGACCAGCTGCGGCCAGCCCGAGCTCAAGTTCAGTGACACCGTCTCCTCGGGCGGCCTGGCCCCCCGCATGTTCAGCCTCGACAAGACTGCCGACTACATCTTCTCCGCCAACCAGGACGGCGATCTCGGCCTCGCCGTCATCGACATTGGCAAGAACGGCAAGCTCGACTCCAAGTTCCAGGGCAGCATCAAGGGATCTCTCTTTGGTGACGTCGGCTTCGGCCCCCAGTTTGTCCAGCAGATTGCTTAAGCTGAGACAAGATGAGATGAGATGAGATGAGGAATAACATTGCCCTGGTCCCGCTTCATGTACGATTGAGTCTGGGCGTCTTTTTTACTTTTTTTTTTTTTCTTTTATTTCTTTGAGGGCCCAGGGCTGGCGTTTTGGTATTAGGGGAGCCTGACATAGAACTGAAAAGTCGACTGCGTCGATTTGGTTTGAGAAGATGAAAAACAGGATACCACTTTGTGAATAGATGAAGAGAAATCACTTTTTCTTTACTTTTTTTTTTTTTACCGTCTCTGTAATGTGCCTACGTGATTTGATGAATTTCTGAGTTCTTGATCAACTACCAGTTCACCAAGAGTGATGGTTAGGAGCTCTGAGTTCGTATTGTTCATTTCGGGCATAAAGTTGCTGCAAGCAATATACTGTTGGGGTCTCGTCAACTTGTTCAGTTTAACGAATCATTTAACTATATTCCACATTAAAGTATAAAATAAAAACGCCATTTCGTTAATCCCCTGGTCCGTACTTTGGTAGTTCCGTAATTCCTAATTTCCCATCCTTGCCATGCCTTCCATGCCTAAAACCTTAAAAGTAATAAGAATCATGGTAATAAAATCATGCCTGTCTCTGTTCCCCGCCTTCTTTCAGTCTGAGCTCGAATCGCTTGCCATGCCGGCCCCTCCCCGCCCGGAGGTGTCTTCCAGCGACTCCTTCAGACTCCAATACTCGGCGTCGAGCTCCTCGCCGTCCTCGCACTTTTGCGCCGTCTCAAAGTCGATTAGCACTGCCGAGCCGTCTTCGCGGATCAGGAAGTTGTGCTTGTTGATGTCGCAGTGTTTAATCTCCAGGGCGTGCAGCTGTGCCAAGCGGCGCTGGCACGCGGCCAGGTCTCGGGGCTCGGCGGTCCGCGTGCCGACGATCTCCTCGAGCAGGAAGCCGATCACCCGGCCGTCCTCGTGGATGTGGCCGAGAAACTCGGGTCCGATACCCCGGCCGTGGATCCACTCGTACGAGGTTGTCTCGGCGGCGAAGTAGGGAATCTCCCAGGGAAACTGCGCAAACTTGGCCAGCACGGGCCGGTCAAAGTTTGGGTGGGTAACGCGGTGCAGGGTTTGGCGCACGCGGTCTACTTGCTGCAGCTCTAGGTGGTTGATGTTGGTCTTGTGCCAGATGTTGCCGATGCCCGGGAGTCGCGACCTCTTGAGGTTGACAAAGACGGGGCGCCCAGTCTGCTCGTCCTCGCAGACGCGGGCTTCGTTCCAGTCGCCCGAAGGGAACTCGGGGAGCAGTGGGACGAGCACGGGCGCAAAGGTCCGGTCGTCCCTGGGCAGCACCCCGGGCTCGACCGTCACATACTTGATGTGCTTGCCGTCGACTAGGAAGCGGTACTCGCCCACGTCGTTGTCCTCGAGATCTACCAGCGCCGCCAGGAGCTCGACATTGGTGTTGCGGTGGCCAGACATGACGACGGGGGGTTGTGGGTGGTTTGGCGTGAAGGGGGGAGGTTATGACGCGAACATTCGAGCTCCCGCAGTCGTGGGTTCTTAAGGTTTTTTTTTTCCTTCTGCAAGCGCCAATTGGTGAGAGGGAAAGCGCTGAGAGGGAACAGGGGACGAGTGATTGGGAGAGAGGGGGAGATGAGCGATTCTAGTAGTAATTCACACGAGCTATCTTGCCGCTGTATACGTCTGATCGTCTGAGGAGCCCGGGGGCCCACGTGGGGGTTAGCGACGAGTTAGCGGGCGGTTCATGCGCGATGGCCACATGGAAAAGCGTCGAGCCTTGCCTGGTTTGGTGTTGAGACGGGGACGCGGGAGTGACGGGACCCGGAGCGAGAAAGGGGGAAAAAGCAAAAAGGCGCACACGGGGATGGAGAGAGTGGCTGGATGCCCTGCAGCTGTCGGAGAGTTGTGAGCGATGGAATCCTCGGCTATCTAGTTGTGGGCAAGGTGCGTCAGGGAAGCACGTTCATGATCCCACCTGTATGCAAGTTGGGCGCTTTGATGCAACCTAAGCAAAGGCGGGGAAAGTTAGAGTGAGGCGACTTTCGAGCCGAGTAGCGGGAGGTCGGCACTAGAGTCGAGAGAGGCTACATCAGCGGCGGCATGTCTTCCCCGGGTGGTTGATATGGGAGGTTTTGCGGCTCTTAGACGGCGAGCCGCCGACGCTGGCCAGGTCGGGACGGATCTAGTTTGCAAGCGGTTCAGGATCGACACGGTCCAGCTCCAGCCGTGGTCCAGTCGCGTTACATCGGGGACCGGTGCGCCTTTTCCTAGCCGCTTCGGTGGCCCTCGATCCTTGTTTTTGTTATGTCGTAGGCGAGCTAGGCTGGGTCTTCCGGTGTCATGTTAAGCTGGGTCCGCAGGCGATGGGACGAAACCAAGCCCGCAAGAGTGAGGGGTTGCGGAGCCTGGCACTGCTGCTAGTAGGGGAGCAGTAGGCTGGGAGGGAGGACACAACGCAACGCAACACAAGCACGGCCGAGCATCAGGGCGAGAGGGGTCGAGAAAGATAGTTTCGCGGCAGCTCTTCCCATAGGACTCGTATTATCCACAGGCAGGGGCGGCCCGCGGTGAGGTGGGGGACAGTAAACATCCATTGGCACGTTTACGGTTATCGGACCGGGGGGATGGCTCTGGGCACGCGCGCCAGTTGAGGAGAGAGGGATAAACCCAAACTTGGGCTCGGGCTCGCGATAACTATGACAATGCTTTTGTTTTTTAGGTTGCTTCAGCTGTTCAAAGAGGAGTTAGTTGTGGTGGGTGAGCTAACTAACTCCAGCTTCCGTGGCCCTTGTGCAATAATGTCCGCGTTTATTGTCCGATGGGAGCTTGAGCCTGCCCCGCACTTGGCACTTGGCGACTTGCGGGTGGGGTTGTGTGGCTACTACGCTGGCGCCTATCGAGGCTGTCTACTACTACCTTTGTACATTGACCAAGGACATGTTCAACCGCATCGACAAGGTAATCTCGCATCATTCCGCATCACCTCGCATCGAGACTTGTTCTGGAAACATGCAGCCGCTGGGTCGCCCGCTTTAGTCAGCCAAACCTGTTCAACCCGCTGCCCAGGGTTGCGGTTGCAAGAGAGCAGGCTGCGTCGCAGCACCCGCGGGAGCAGCTGCCCGACAACCTCTCGCCTGGACGCCGTTATTGGGCAGACACGGATGCGCCCGTGACTCAAGGCGGCACGATTCCCCCGTCATTCCTATGTAAGCTTACAGCGCGGGACAGTTCAGGCTCCCGTTGCGCCTGATTGCCTCGTTGGGGGCTGGGCGCGGGTGGGGGGTTGATGCAGCTCGAAGACTCGGGACTGTCTACGATGGTGTTAATTCGTCCACTCCAGGCGAATTGGTGTGCACGGCATGCCGTCTCTGGTTTTTCACCCCAAGAGGTATTTAATGCCATTGAGCGCGGGGTCTCTGGTTTTGCAACTCTGGTCGTTTCCTGTCCCTTCGTAGCTGTCTGAGATTGAAACCGCGCTCCGCAAAACCCGGCATCCCGTGTAGGTGAAAACATTGTTTTTGTTTCGTTTCGTTTCGCCCATCAATGTCGATCGACGAGGTCAGGTCTGTGCCGTCTGAGGCCCCGGGGGACTCGGACGCCGAGCATGAGCTTGGCAAACCTGAGGTATTTCCAAATCAATCCGAGACCCAGGAGACGGTGACGAGTAAAATGTCACTAACACCGAATCAAGACTTCCCCCCAGGTTGCCAGAGACTCGCAGCCGAAGGGCTTCATCGATATTGTCGAGTACCACGGAAAGGGTGCCGGTCGAGACGTCCGGATATTGCCCACCGAGGAGTGGGCTCCCAACACGAACAAGAAAGAAGGCGACAAGGACCAGTCCCAATACGACGACTACGCCATCGTCCTCCGCAGAGTATGGATCCGCAGCAAAAAGGAACTAAGCCTGTCCAGCCTCGAGCTCGAGATCCGATCCGAGACTTTGTGCAAGGCCTTCCGGGAGATTGCAGTCGACTGTTTCCAGAGCACCAACCTCCTGAGCACGCCCATCAAACTCAGCAGCCCCTTTAAGGAACTCTTTTTCTACCGCGATGAGATCGAGGCTCTGGCCGAGGATCGAGATGTCACCCCAAAGCTTCGACAAGAGGCTGGCTGGCTGCACGAGTTCATCAAGAACAACGGTTTGATGAAGAGCATTGTCCACGACTATGAAAAGTACACAAGGCTAGGCAAGATCCCCACCGAGATCCTCTGGACCATCTTCCCACCGAATGGCCTCGTCATCGCCAGTGCCAACAAGATCAGAGAGTGTTGGATCTGCCGTGCTGTCACCGTCAGCCAGTCACATTCCGGGTACTCATGGATGGTGACGGGGTTCAGGGTTGGCTTCAACGGCGCCAAGCCGGGCCTAGTCAGAAGGTTGTATACACTCCCACTACACTCGAAGAGCATGGTCAAGATTGAAGATTTGCCTGTGGTGCCGGTGGACTACTGCCCAGGATGGTCCGCCAAGAAGGAGGTTTTCCTGACCAGGTCGGCAAATCTGCGAAGAGTCCTTGGCGAGTCGTTTACCTCTTTTGCTTCGCAAGCGTACAACGGTCCGTCATGGCCGCATGACTTTTTCTCCTTCAGCGCGTTTGAGAATTCCGCAGCGATTGCAAAGCAGGTAATTCAAATCCACCTAGATTAGCTGCAGCTAGCCCCTGTTTTTGAAGGCATATTCTGACATATCAAAAAAGATAGATGAACGGGTCATGGTTGACTGCACAGCTTTTATCAACCAAGCCGCGATGCCTCCGATCCTTCTCGAAAACCTCCGTGAGAAGCCGGAACCTGGCAAGAAAAAGGCCGCGACCAAGCCCAGGGGTATGGTGCTTAGCCAACAGGTATTTGTACCGCCACCTCGTATGGGACCCGGCCGTCCACCCGGTTCTGTTCCCCCTCCTGGTGGGATCCCCCCTCCGCCTGGATGGCGCCCGCCACCAGGTGACTCAGATTCTGAAATCTCCGACTCTGATTGCTCTGATTCTGATTACTCTGACTCTGAGTGGTCCGACATTGACGCTTCCGGGTTTGACCCGGCTGGCAATGCGGAAATCATGGAGTTCAAAACCTTTGGCGGCTCTTTGGAGCCCAAGGAGCTACCCGAGCCGGCTGGAGATGACCTAGAATCTCTGGCTGAGGCTGTCAACAGGGTGTTTCATGTCTCTGCCAAAGACTTTGATCTTCTATTCCCTTCAATGGTCCCCGCCTTTGGACTCAGAGAAAAGGAATGGCGATGGGTGCTCAGCGACCTCCTCCAGGATGTCAAATGGAACACGGCTGCCTTTGAGTCTCTACAACTCGAGGGTGGAACCAAGGATCTCATCCAATCTCTGGTCAAGGGATATCGAAGCCAAGCTTCTTTTGATGATGTGGTGCCCGGAAAGGGACAGGGCTTGATTTTCCTTTTGCACGGGTAGGCTCGCCCAGGTACTTGTCACCTAAGTCTTACTAACGCCTCTGTAGAAAACCAGGTCTGGGAAAGACTTTGACAGCTGGTAAGTCGGGATTTGAACCTCGAAACATAGAAGTAGATGGACTAACCTGGCCCTTTAGAAAGTGTGGCCGATCACCTTGAACGGCCCTTGTATTCGATCCAGGCTGGTGAACTGAGCACCGAAGCAGGACTCCTTGAAAAGAAGCTCAACGAAATCTCATATCTGACCCGTAGATGGGATGCAGTCTCTTTGCTTGATGAAGCCGATGTACTCTTATGCAAGCGAAAGTCGTCTGAGATGGATCGCAACGCCGTCGTTGCAGGTGCGCAGTCTCAAGTCCTTGTCCCCACCGTTCGTCAAAGCTAATATGCGACGCAACCCAGTGTTCCTCCGAAAAATTGAGTACTTCCAGGGTGTCCTTTTCCTGACCACCAACCGCAGGGAAGACTTTGACGATGCCTTCAAGAGCCGAATCCACCTCACCATCTCATATCCCGACCTCTCGGAACATGCCCAGTCGAGCATTTGGAGGAAGTTGATTGCGACTAACCAGGACATTGAGGTGGACGACTCGTGGGTCGAACCAGCTTTCGAAGATCTCGGAAAACTTGGCCTCAATGTATGTTTCTTGTTTTTTACCCTTTGTCTTTCACAGTCGAGTTTCGAGTGCTAATACTGTTCAGGGTCGCACAATTAGGAACTTTTTGCGCACCGCCGTCTCGTACGCTGACGCCAAGAACGAGCCCCTCGGCCTACGTCATGTTTTGGAAATCATCCGCACCGAACTAAAAGGAGATGGCCTCGACGTAGTCTTTAGCCTGACGCCGAATGAGCATCAGAAGAGGACGCGGGCCGATGAGGCGCTCCGAGATTTGGAGCGACTTGCAGAATAAGCAGGGTGCAAAGTTTCATACCTATATGTAGGGGGGCAGCTGTGTACATTGGCAGATTGTATTGGCAACTCCAAATTGTCAGAATTTGTTCATTTCCGTATATGAGAAGCGATGGTTATTTATCAAGGGTGGATATGTACTGTCACTCACTACTTGACTCAGCGTTGTTGTTTTGTTCTGGTAAAAACACCTATAACGAATATATACATACATATACGAGTTCCCATGTTTACCTCGTTGACCACTCCTATCTTTTGTGCCACATACATATATATATATATATACATGTATAATATATAATCATTATGTCTTCTTATGAGCTGAACCTAAAGAACTTCTTCGACTACTTCCAGTGGAAACGTCGGTACCCTGCCTCACTTCTAGCTGCGGCGGATCGAAAAGTTGACGAAGTCTTTGACACGCCAGCGGATCCCTTCGCTGAGGTTGGCGAATTAGCGTCTGGCTCTGACAAAGACTCTTGTGCAGATCCCTTTTTTCCCTTACTACTTACAGGTTCATAAACGAGCTTGTAACACATGTTGTCCCTCGCTTTGATGCGCTTGCGCCGTTCCTGCATGGCCGGTCTGACACGGGGGACAGGCCAGGGCTCGGCCTCGTTGCGGCTCTTGGATGGCTTGGACTCTCCCAGCCGGAGCCAGCGGTTACAATACGCAGCCGCTAGCGCCGAGTTCCCACTGAAAATCTGGAGGATTATATCATTCAGCAGCAGCATCTGACCGCAGGGCTCGGGGCGCGGTAACGTGGGCTTGCTCCGGTGGCAGATGACGCCAGGCTGGCCCAGATCGAGCCTTGGCCGTACCGCCAGATGCATTGGGATTCGACAGGTGTGGTGAGATCTGGTGCTTCTAAGTGGCCTAGTTCCGCCCGCGTGTGGTATGGCCTGTTCGTTGGCTGTGGTTATGCAATGCAGCTCGTGTATCTTCCTCATTCCAGACATCGTCACCTGGAATATCAAGACAGCTCTCAGACAGGCGCAGTCGGTCAACATGAGTGGCAGGCGACTCGACACTCCACAGCTGTGGCCCAGCGGCCAATCAGGCCCCCGTGATGCCGGTACGGGACCCCCGGTGGTCGCGGGCAACCACATAGACACGCCCGGGTTTCGGTTGGGTGGCACAAACGCATCCGAGCCCAACTTGCCGGTCCCCTTCGCTCCCAACACCCACCACCACCACCACCACCAC
>NAGG01002090.1:0-22697 GCA_003031705.1 Calonectria naviculata
GTATCCTTCCCCGAGCCGAAAACTCCGTTCAGACCTCTGAGACCTTTTAGTCAAGCCAAGCCAAGCCTACGCTGGCCGCTGTGCCCATCCAACCAAGCACCCCACGCGCACCACACGACTCTCGCCTCGTGGCGCCCTAGCCGTGTCAGCGCCCAGCTCTGATTCGCAACCCCCCCTTCACCCAGCAGCCTTCGGGGGGGAGGGAGGGCCATCAGCTGCCTATGTCATGATCGCCTCGCGTGGCCGCCTCGCGGCGACCCGTCAGCTATCGTGGGCCTCTAAGATGGGGGAACGGGAGGAGGGCCCCAGAGCCGACACTACGGCACTTGCGCCGATCGAATCGGCTGCGGCGGCATGACTTTAATCGTTCCGCAATCTTGCACCGCTCCGTCCTAGATCTAGATTTCCATGGACTGCTGCCACGAGGCCGCACCCCCCTAGCCCGCCCAGCCGCCAAGCTGCGTTGACAGCATATCATGTGCTGATAAGGAAAAAGAAAGGAGAGGGAGAGAGAGTTGATCACAGTCACAAGTATCAGAGAGGAGAGAGGAAGCAAGAGTGTTTTTAGGCATGCAAGTGCAATTGACAAATCTAGCGCTGTGCTACCTCGATACCAGGCGGCTCAGTCGCTCGCCCTACATGTCTCTGTGCCACCACCAATATCTCATTTCCAAAAGATAAAAAGTCCTGGTCTGACCAAGCCTGGTCGAGACCCCGGCGGTGATGTCCTCTATGCCAGAGACATTTTCAGAAACCGTCGTGTCCCGATTTGGTTATGAGGAGGTGAAAGGATGTCGGTTGAATGTAGTTAAGACATTTAGTGCTGTTGGTGCCACATATTAGTATGGGTGTAGATCGGGGAGACTGCCGCGAGGGAAAACCCACGTTGCAGGAGCTGCAAGAGCAGGAGTTGCAGTTGCCGGCGCAGGAGCAGGTGTTGCAGTTGCTGGTGGAAAACCGATGTTAGCCAAGAAGTCCTGTGGGAAAGAGAGGAGGCCCCGTTGCTGCTCTCGAGAGTTTTGAAATCATCGTGGATGGCTCTGGAGATGATCTCAAAAGGGCTCTCGAGAGGAGGAGGTGGGAGTTTGGGAGCTGGAAACTCACCAGGGAGACATGTTGATTGTGGGTTGGTGAAGAAAGGTCTTCGAAAGTGTTTGTAAGTGTTGTTGATTGAGTTGGAAGTGATGAGTGTGATGAGGAAAAGAAAACCAGATCTGGAGGGAGATGTCGATGGGTTCTTATACTTGATCGAAACAGCACGAGCCTCCCAACATCCCACGCTCTTGGCTCTCCGTGAAGACAATATCCGTCCTCTTTTCGTTGTCTGATATGATTATCGTATGCTGGGCGTGGGTACTGTAGTTCCGAGTGGGTGGTGCTCCACAATGGATGCATGGAGTCTACTCATCGCCCTTGGGGTCTCACGCCAAATCGAGAGCAGCCAACCACACCCAAGGAACTGTCAATGTCACGCGGCATCCCTGGGATTCACCCCGCATGTCGGCGTCATAAAACAAGGCCTGGATAGCATGATCATTGGTCAGAACTCGGGGCGTGGCAGAGTCCTGTCCCGCTTCACACTGAGCGTGAACACCCGAGCACTCTGCCATGGGATTGGCAGCTTTGCCTCCCAGATGCGGTAGCTTGGGCCCCATCTGCTCGAGCCGAACCGGCATGGACTTGTGTCCCAATGCAGTCAAAGGCAAAAGGCCTCAAAACGTGAGGGGACCCCAACGGGGGAATGCCATATGTGCTTGATGCGTGAGAGGGTAGTGTTGCATCGCAGCGTTGATCGACATAGGATCGAATGGTCCATGCCCAAACCTTGGCCAATGGAACCTCTGCCCTCGGTATGTTGACAGAGTAAGGCCAGCGGCAAAGAACGGGGCTTGCGAGTGGGATGGGCATGCCACGTCAAAGACTTGCAGATGACTGGGATTCAAGGACTCAACCCAAACCTAGAACACACGCAATGGACGTCTGCGCTGCCATGGTTTCTCTTAGCTCACCCCTAAGCGCCAGGAACGAAGCGGCATTGGGAGACCTTGGGCTCCATGATAATCGGAAGCTCACGCGGGTGGGGGCACAGCACGGCGGAAGCGTTTTTGATACTGAATAGCTCCAGAACCGCCCGAGCCGGAGGCCGAAGCTACGAAGGGTACCACCCCTGCTATCCCACACCGGTGAGCTTGAAGCTGGGGGGCGTGAGGCATGGGGAGATGGAGGGGGTGGGTAGTACATGTTACATCTGGAAACACCTGCAACGACTTCCTTTGCAGGATGTCACGCAGCCCTGTCATGTATGTACGTGGACTAATGGGGAGGGTATGGGGAAATTCGGGGTCAGGCTGCCGACGGGAGGGAGTGACAAATTCCCATGTAAGAGAGCGTAACCAGGAATGAGCCGACGCATATGGGACAGCACAGGAGAAACCGTGGAGTAGAGACGACCGGGGTGGGTGCTGCATGTGAAGGTTGAGCCTGGGACGGAGAACTGGTACGGCACAGCGGCCGAGTGGAGGCCGGGCACGGGCAGGATAAGAGCCGTTTGATGGACTGGGTGGAGCCAACGACAGCAGGTGGATCATTCGGGGCGTGACCAAGAGGACAAGAGGACGACAACCGAATATGGATAGCTACATGGAGCTTGGCAGTCAGCAAAGACAGTGCGACAAGCTGGAGCTGATCCCTGCGGCAGGGATGGCCTCGGGGAGAAAGGTGCGAGGCAAAAAAGCAAGGGCCGTGGGGGAGAGGGTGTGGCAAGTAAAGTGAGAGTCGACAAAGTAAATACAGAATGGAGAATTGAGGGATAATGTGGAATGGGGAAAATGGGGAATGGAGACGCCATGGGGCCACAAGTCCCTCTCTTTGGATACAGGCAAAACACAGTATGCTTTGAGCCACAAAAAAAAGGAGCCAGAGATTGCCCGGAGCCGTAATGCATGCATCCCACGCATACGTATTGCGTGGGTGGTGTCGTGTCCTGGGTTGGGCCTATCCGGGGCGGCTTATTGGCTGCGCAAAGTCACTCGAGCCAGTGAAGCGCGGGCAGAGACGGGGAGGACGGGGGTTGAAACCACCACTTTCGGCCATGTAGGACTGCTACATTGGCTGGGCTTTAGTCATGGGAACAGTCTTCCACGGGCGCAGTACGTGGGAGCGCAAGCCGCCGACGCCCCGGCGCTGGAGGCGTGGCTGATCCTGATATGTGAACGGGATAATGGGATGGACTCGTGACCAACGCCGATGAAGCAGAGTCTGAGACTAGGCAACACGGCGGTACGGCAAGATGGGGGATGATGAAAGAATGACGGTGAAGGGAAAGAACAAGTCAATGCCATTGTCAGGGTAGGATGGCTTGAGAAGGCCGAGGCAGAGAGAGGTAAGGAGAGAGATGTTAGCTTACCTCGGTGTCTGACCATGGGAGGCGACCGACAGCTGGATTTGGCAGAGCAGTCATGAGATGAACCTCACCACCAGCCTTGTCTCGACATGATGATGACGGGCAGAGACTTCATGCTCATGGATGAGAGCATGCCTTGTCGCGCAACTCTCCACATGGTGCCTGCCGATGGGAGCTAGATACACGGCTGGCAACGGCAACAACATCAACATCAACATCACCAACAAAAAACATCATCACCACGACGGTTAGTATTTATCATATTTTCATGTCCACGGCACCGAGCACCAGCCGGGACAAAGCCTCATGTCCACTCTACAACCGACCTAACCCACGCCACCCCCCCAAGCCCCCAAAAGCCATCCGAGTTCAGCTGGGCGAGCCTGGCCAGAAATTCAATGCAGGGGAAGTGTATCGCGACGTGGGATGAACAGGATAGTTGGCCGAAAGGTGACGGCCGAGAAGACCGAGATCCAGGGGTGGGTGTGTTCTTTCGTCATGGGGGATGAGAAAAATTTCTTCATCCAAGCCTCGTCAGATTTTGAGAGCATCAGGTCGGTCGGAATGGGACCAGGCGCCGAGACCCCTGGGATCAGCCGGCCGGTCAAGCTGCGGCATATTATTCCTCGAGCTTCCTCGCAACTCCATGCGCTGTCTCGCTTAGCCGAACCCTTGACTCGAGAGATATATGGCCGAGACATCCAGCATAGACCAAGAGAGGGCCTTGCTGCCTAACGGTGATGAAGAAGGGATACTTCTCGCCGGGGTCGCTCGTCGGGATCGTAGACTCGCTCGCATTTGCGCTCGGGCGTCGACCGATTGGGAGATGTGATCCGGTAATCCTGTCTTTGCTAACAGGCACGCTGGGCCGGCCAAGTAGAGTTGGCAATGTCCGGTCGATATGAGAGATGACGGTATCTATGGGTGAGTTGACTCAGCCCAACCGAGTTGAGCCGGGGAGAGAAGGCCGAAGTCGTCGAGCCGAGTGTATTCCCTCGGAGGAGGTATAGCAATTGCCTGGTGCTGGTGTCCCTGGCTGAGAAGCACACCGCAAGGCGTGTGTGCCTTGGTAAGCGTCCAGAAAGAGATGGCAGATGGTGGTCGACCGGCTCTATCTTATACTTGCCCACCAGACTCACATCTGCCCGACGACTTGGGCGTGTGTCTCAGCCTCATTCCTTTTTCCTCTCGGAGGGGCGACGTTGAGCAGGGAGGCTACTGCATGATGCAACGCCGTCATTGGAGATCTACACGGGTGCAGAGACGTTCTGGGGATACACGCCATTAAGAATCGTCTTTCCTGCGTCTAGTCTGGCCTCATTATGGGCATGCGTCTTGTTGCGGAGACATGGAGACGTGGGATAGTTTTGTTCTGGAGGGGATTGGGTGAGCCACAAGGACATCAAGGTTGGCCATCAAGGTTCACCTGGGCCATCAAGGTTCTCACGTGTCTTCAGTCCACAAACACGGACGTTATGCACAAATTGCTAGAGGAGTACACGAAAAAGTGCTACAACTACACTAAAAAACTGGCGTATTCAATTAACTGCCAAATTCACCACGTGCAACTTTGATGATGGGGGTTTGGGATGAATGATGGGTTTGGGGGTTGCCAGATAGACAATTTCCCGGATCATCAGGGTGCGTGAGCAGGTTTGCTGGTCCTTGCAACCAACGAGCAATCCTGCAAAACGCATGACCTGACCCAAAGACAAATTACAATCGAGTTTCCCAATGACATCAAACAAGCTAAATTACTCCATTGTAGCTATTAGCCTTGAATATGCTTGTATAACTATGTCCAAGTCTCCACTCTGCTTCTTGCTTTGATAAATAGCGGACAGTTGCCGCTACTCACAAGATACATGACTCAACTGAAACTAGACCTGCCACTCGCGCTACCTAATGAAGAGAAACTGTCACTCAGAGTCAAATCACACAGACAAAGATTGGCTCGTTCGATGCACGCTCTGATTCAAACCTAATGCACAGCAGCCCACGCACCGATTTAATTCTTAACCTGCACAACCACAACCCTCACCCCTAAAAAAGCCCAGAATGTAATTCGTATCGGGCGAGTAAGACAAGAAGTAGAATGGATGCAATTCGGCTAAATCCAGGGATTCATATCCTGAATGGCACGTATTGAGAGGCGCGGCGTCCAGCCCCTGAATGGCCATTGGCGAGTTCCTCGCGTTTGAATTTCGTGAAAGTTTTCCGATATCGGAAAGGTCTTTAGAGAACGTTAAAGCATTCTTTTCAATGGACACAAAAGTGTGCCCTTATGCCGGTTCTGCCCAAGTCCTGATGTTTCAAAATGTGCAGACTGGTCAGCGTGAGTTTGACCGCGTCAGCAACACGCTGCCCCATGTCCAAGCGTCAGCGCGGAAGCCAGGTTTTGGCTCCAGTAACTTGAACTTGGGTGCAATGCGTCGTATATTGACTAGGTGCACTTAAATTCCGGGCGCGATGGAAAGCAGTGTATTGATAATGAAGTAAGAATACTGCTTGGATGCTTGGTGGCCAGCATGAGGTAAGTTATGTGGCCTGGTATGATTATGGGCCTAGAATTTGGCAAAATTTTGATACGTAAATGCAAGGTTATCGTCCCAAAGAAGACGCTATTTTATGTAAAATTACAGTGCATGTCTCATGCATTAGATCTGGTTGTTACTGGGTTCACTTGCAGCATCGTTAGGCCCATCTGTTCTGATGCGCGCCAAGTCGAGCCGTGTGGGGCATCCTCCACATCCACTGACTTAAAGCACAAAGGCCGGATCATGTTCCAGGCTGAATACTAAGATTTATATCATAGTCAAAACAGAATTGTAATGCTATTCCTTCGTTATCCAATACTTGGAAATTTAAACGCGGTAGAAATGCCGTGGCTATTCTTTTAGACCTGGTTGACTGGCAAGATTTCGGTCGTGCCTCTCCCTGGTCTGATTTGGCCCCATGCTTAAGGCTGATCACACTGCATCATTTTTAGCATGC
This sequence comes from Calonectria naviculata, assembly GCA_003031705.1. NCBI lineage: Eukaryota > Fungi > Ascomycota > Sordariomycetes > Hypocreales > Nectriaceae > Calonectria > Calonectria naviculata. Next base: position 6,398 of record NAGG01002090.1, read on the forward strand.
ATGGGGTCGACGCGGCTAAGGGGAAAAAGGAATTTGACCCAATGTAATTTCTAATTTTATTCCATCATTTGTGAAATATCCATTTAGTCTCCCTCCCTAGCTCGGCCCTCTTTACACTACTGATCATGTAATTGAGCCAGCTAGGTCGGTAACTCAGCGCCCTTGATGCTATGAGCGGTGAGCATGTCGGACGGACATAAAATTCCTCGTGCATAACAAGGCCACCATTCCCCCATCATAAGCAAATATTTCCAGACCAACAGGCTAATTACAAATTGCAGTGCAGTGTAGTTGTCGTAAGATGAGGTGGCGTAACCGTTGAGCCGCGCATGGTTTAGGCGATTGGTGGCTGAATTTGTGGGCCTTGTCCCATGGTTGCTTACGCTTGCTTCATTGCCCAGTTTGTGATAGGACATAAAATCCCCGACCGAGATGCAGGATACAGCGCGTTTCGAGAGGCCCATGTAATTCGGCCGAGTATGGGTTTGTCGCAGCACAAATCGGTTGAGTCTAAGATTTCGAGGCCACTGCACCGTTAATGCTGGAACATGGAGGGAGTAAAATCCGAGCCCAAAAATTGCAAAAACCTGAAGCCACTTGAGAACGCCTAGCCATTCATTGTCTTAGTAATGTTGCGCGTTTCAATTAAGGGGGGAAAAATACAGCCAGGCCTGTCTGTTTAGAAATGTTTCTTACGGCTCAATCAGAGGTCCCTTCGGCCTATTCGTGATGATCCGGGTCGGCCGGGACCGGTCAAATTGCTTTCATACCCATGTTCTGGATTGTTAAGCTTATATTTAATTCTAATACGGAGGCGGAGATTTTGTCCTGGATCTGCAGTCCGAAAATGACACGAATGCCATGTAGATCTCTTGTAAAAAGTTCACTAGAGAGAGTTGCTCTACTAAAGCGTGGTCTGATCCTTGCATCGCCCCAATTGGCGGACAAAATTGTAGCTTCGTGAGTGCTCAAACTCAATAATAGACTGTGACCATCTCCACGACGCCAAAACCCGCTTTGCATCCCCGGAAATCTCCAGTAAACGTAACAAAACCCTCGTACGCAGAGTCTACCAGGTTCTGAGATCCGTACATTTCTTGGTCGGGTCGAATAGAGTCGATTTTGAGATGGTCACCATTGTCAAACTTCAACTCCCAGTTGAGAGGGTATGTGATGTTGGAGTTTGCAGAGGTCCAAGCGTTGGACTCATCCGCCTCCAAAGTAAAAGCAAGAACGTGCATTTCTTCCCCGTCCCTTATGGTTGCGAATTGGTAACGGTGGTCTTTCTCATCAATAGTCCAGATGCTGGCCTTGAGGGGTGACCCATCAAAGTGAAGCTCAAACCAAGTCCAATTTTTGGGAACGCCGTATGTGATTTGTCGATCATACCAAGTCAAAGAATTCTCAGGGTCAATATCGACAGTAGTGCCATTCAAAACGAGACTTCCTTCTGTTTTGCCAGCAGGAATGCCCCATTCCGTCGCGTTGGAGGGCCAGTTGGCGAACCCAATAACACCACTTCCACCATTCAGGAGAGCCTGTGAATTACTCTCCCAGTGGATATCCAGGGAGAAGGATTTGTTAGTGTTCGCATAGGCATACATGCTAGAAACCTTGTCATCAGAGGTGGATCCGAATCCGTATGAGCCATAGTCAATGTTGAGAGGCCCCGAGCGGTCCAGAGTACCATCCCCACGAGAGCAATAGACGAGGTCAACCCAAAACTCGAGACTCTCTAAGTCCAGAACTGAGGCTCGACAAACAATGCTTGGCATCTCTGTCGTGAGAATGTGCGACACAGCGAGGTACTGCCGCTGATTGGTGCCAGTGATGAAGGATGTTATCCAGTAGGACGACGAGCCAACCGTGACATCATATTGGCTCTCTGTAAAGTTGAAGAGCACAGGAATGTGCGACTGGATCATTAGCAATTGTCATCCAAAGACTTCTGTACACATACATTTTTGTAAGTGGAGTTTTCAGGCTTGAAGACGTATGCACTCGACGTCCAAGCCAAAACAAGGAGGCCCAATGCTTTGGTAAACATCTTAAGTGTATGAAGTAGGTGTGATTCTTAGATGAGAAGGTTGGATTGATGAATGTGCGTGCTGATACTAAAGAAACAGTTGGGAAGCCGTAGGCTTTATATAGAAGAGCTGACTGCTCAATTTCGCCTTGCTAATCAGCCAACTCGGATCTATGCACCTTCGATATATCCGCTTAGCTAAACAGAAGCAAAGTTATCTTTTTATGCCATACCACATGACGTATCAGTTCAAGGGCTAGATATTCAGGAGAGGAGGCGACTGGTACCCTCTCAACGACTGTATAATCATAACGGGAACTCATTCCTGCGTTTAATTGACGCCCGGATTGCGACCAAGCCTAATCTAGCCACAAGGATGTCTGTGCTTACCTTGGACAGTGCATCGCCAAGTACGGAACTCTCGGGCGGTTGGCGTTAAGACATGGATCTGTCAAACTCTGTTGACTCTTCTTTCTGTTTAGGGCTAGAAAAGGGACGGGGTATCCCGACCAAGTGCTGCCAATTCTGACCCAAAAGCACAATATCCCCAGTTTGTGTCGGAGTGCACTGTTCCCTTGGACTTCACTTTTCTAACTCAAGGTGACCTGGCCAGAGACGCGAAGCCCGACTATAGGGTAGTGCTACTAGAACGCCTGTATCTCAATACGAGTACGTTGTAACGATTCAATATGCCACCGATACTTGGATTGTGATAACGTTGGGTTTTATTCGCACTTTACTACTAGCTTTAGAAGTACGTGTGGTGTGCATAGTCAAATATTTCGTGTGGTAGATTTGTTTCACTAGATGTTTTAATGAGGTTGGTCTTCAGCAAGATCTGGGCAAGTTTACTGTGCCTATTTCCCCTCTCAACATCATCCTCTCATTATAAAATCCAATGATGGCTAGTATGAATCAGTTTAGTATGTACAAGCTCAATTAGTATTCATAGAAAGCCTGGTGAGTCAACTCAGTGTGCGTTGAAGCGTTATGAGTCCGGAAAATGGCCCTGGCCTTCACAGCGTGGTTATGAGTCCGCAAATCATTTGACATATGTGCCAAAATCTTGCTTTATGTATGTGTAGTATTCATGGCAAAAAGAGAAAAATACCTAAAGCTAGCACGTATATCATAAAACTTGAATGCGTTCGCACTCGGTGCGGGATGCGCGGATTCAAGGATTGAGCTTTGAGCCCGCGCGGTGCGCGATGTCCGCGGCACCCGCGCGCACACTGGCATTTTACATGCAGGCTTGAGCAATAATTTCTCAGTGCTTTAATGGCTTATTCTAGCGTCATATTATCAGTTTCTTGATTAAATGTACTTATAGTAAAGGCTGAGCTCGGTCAACGAGGCATCTAAAGTAAAGCGAGAAGTTTGGGGGACGAGACAGGGTTGTGAATTCTTCAGCTTTGCTAATTTCGTAGATAAATACAATTCCTGGTGCTTTAATAAATACAAGTAATTCTATTTGCGGTCTGCAATGTAGTCCGCAGCAATGTATCCATGGGTCATGGCAGGGCCCAGAGTCGAGCCGGCTCCCAAGTATGTCCTCCCCATAATACTTGCCGCTGTGTTGCCTATGGCGAAGAGGTTGCTGATCGGCTTTCCCTTGGTGTCTATGACTCTTTGGAACTCATCAGTTAGCAACCCGCCTTTGGTTCCGAGGTCACCAGGCCAGATCTTCATTGCATAAAACGGCGCGTTGCCAATGGGGCCGAGGTTGGGATTCGGGCCAACTTTAGGATCTCCAAAGAATCTGTCATATGCGTTTCCGCCCTTTCCGAAATCCTCATCAATACCGGTTTCACACATGATATTGAACTTGTCCACGGTGGCCCTCAACCCACGATCATCAACATCAATCAGCCCAGCCAGCTCCTCAAGTGTATTGGCAGCAAACATCTTCCCTTCAGCGAGTGCTTTCTTGGGCTTCATTCGTGCGAATAGTTGAGACCCGAGCATGTATTTATTGCGATGTCTCGAATCCATGATTAGCCAAGCGGGGATGGCCTTCACCAACTTGTTCCGATTGTATTGATCATGACCAGCGTCCGTATATGACTGAGCCTCATTCATGAACCGTTTACCGCTGCTGTCAACAATGATGCAGTGTGGACGAGCGCGCTCAAAGAGGGCAAATGATGGCCCAAAGGTAACGGGATCGATGATAGTTGGCCCCCACCAAGCGTCATCCATCAGGGCCGTTGCAGCCCCAACTCGAAGTCCTTCAGATATAGCATCACCCGTGTCTCCGTTCGGCGAGCTTGTCCAATCAGTGCTCACGGGCGATGGTAGGTATTGTTTTCTCATTTCGATGTTTTTGGCGAAGCCACCAGCCGCTAGAATTACTCCGCGGGATGCCTTGATACTGCTGATACCAGATTGAGTTTTCACTTGTGCGCCCAATATTTCGCCATCAGGTCCCTGAATGAGCCCATGAAGGGCTGTGTTGAGGCGGATATCCATATTCTGCTGGAGATTAAGATACAAGAGCTGAGCCACTAACCCGTGCCCCATACTCGTGAGCTTTTGACCGCACAGCCCTCTGAGAATAAGCGGTATCGCCTTTTTTGTTGCATGGGCAAAAGCGCCAAGCGACGATGTCATTCGTGCAAAAGTTGGGGCATCATTTGTGTGAATGGCCAAAGGAGCGCGAGCTGGAGGCAAATCTGACTGCCATTTTCCCAATTTCCTCAAGTTGAATGGCTTTGTCTCAATACTTCGGCCACCTCGTTCTCCCATGGCTCCCTCCATGTGGGGATAGTAATCGGGATACCCTCGACTAAAATGAAACTTGAATCCCAATTTTTGGAGAAACTCGATCATCCTGGGGCCATTATCGATGTAGGCATGGCGCTTGGCCATAGATGAAACGGGTCCAACATCACCAACTGCCTGCTCAAAGTATTTGAGAGCTCCCTCTTTGGAATCTTGAATCCCAGCAGCTTTAGATACTGGGTTGCAAGGAATCCATACGCCACCGCCCGAGATGGCAGACGCTCCTCCTAGAACGCTCTCTTTCTCAACTACTACTACACGGGCGCCATGTAATTTAGATCGTAGAGCGGCAGTTAGCGCGCCTGCACCACTGCCAATCACTAGGACATCCGTCTCTTCATTGAACCGTGATGGATTAATATGTGAGTTATTGGACGCTGTAGAAAATGTTCGACAGTAGCGGAAATAGGTCACTTTTGGGGTGATGCGAAAAATGGCGGACATGGTGTAAAATCCAAGGATGAAACAAAGTGCACTGAAGGATTAACCAGGCCACAGACTTGAAGAACGCAAAAAATATTATCTTATTTTCATGCCATAAAATATTAGATATATATACGTGTAGTATGCTCACAAAGTTGATACTGTCAGATTCCCGAGCAAGCCGGTGCTGATGCTTGGCCAAGCAAGCACGCGGGAGCCGTGGCTCCCACGCCCTCCAACACACATACAAAATTCACGGTCCTTGGTCCTTTTCAAGAAAACCTAACTAAACAAGCGGCCCATTAAGTCAATTGAATAAATATAAATGGTTGTGAGGCCCAAGTCTCGTATGCCTTACTGATTCCATGATTTGGGCTGACCTAATGACATGTTCATGTGAATAATAGTGTTGATGATGAACTACGAAATAGAGACGTTAATTCGTTAGTGAGATTTGATCTTAGCGGAATGGCAAATCTTGCATATTCTCTAATTGAAGAATTAAATAAACTTGGAGCTAGAACAAACATATAGAACCTCTAAAGGAGGGTCTCGGCCTTTCAGTCTGCTGTCCATTGAGACATGAAAAAGAGTGTTCCACAAGCTCCCCGACTAGCTTAGTATATCTTCATTCCAGATGAAGCCTATTCGGGCGAATTGTGACACCCATGACCCCAAATATGGGTTTGAATGGGCGACCCTCATCCGATAAATAAGAGAAGTGGCGCTTATCCATTGTGTTCTGAAGAGATCTGACGATGCCGTCTGACTCGTCCCAATCGCTGGCGAGTGCACCCGCGTATGCACGTTCGAACCATTCCTTTGCCTCTGCCCAACCCTTGATGGTTTGATATGCGAGTCCAATGCTGATGTTGACCCATATGGATCGCTCATCGTCGACTCCAAAGAGGGTCTCTGACTTGTCGGCAACTCTGCGGAAGAGTGGCTTCACGATTGACGAGTAGCCACTTTTAAGCATATTTACGAGCACTTGTAAGTAGGCCTCCATCAAATCAAGACTCGTATATCTTTCCTTATCCCATGGAAACGAATTCCAAATTGCGTTGATGGCCTGGGGTGTAGTTTGGAAGATGTTGTCGTGGGTTGTAACTACGTCCAACTTTTGATAGAGACTGAGGAGTTCGCCTCTGGCGCGCAAATGTTGAACATGGAGTTTCGCGGGATTCTTCTCGCAATGGCTAATGATAGAATTCAGGAGAGATTCCACGGCTTGATCTTTCGCAGCAACATGGGAACTCGCTATTCCCAAGCGGTAGTCAATATTGGTCGAGGTAGCGTCTGGATCCACGGGGTCATTAAGACCGGCAACTTCCAAGCGCTGTGTGGAATCTATGAGCGATTCAATGGCCCTTTCCTTGTTCTTACGCCTACCCCTGTTTCGGCTCCGGCGAGAACGTTTGGTCTTGTTCTGTAAAATCTCATGCGAACGAGCTAGAAGGCCAAGGGCATCTTCCTGTCTGTTCCAGTTGTTTAACAGTTCTACAACGTGGATGACGTACTGTTGGGTCCGCTTGTCTTCAACTCCCCAGACGTCAATATATTCTTGCATCATCTTCTCAAGAAGTCTGTCCGCCTCATGTGTGGTGCCTCGTTGTGCGTGCAGGTCGACAAGCTCAAATACAGCCTTCTTGGTGTTCTCATTCGTTGCGCCGTTGAGATGGATAAAACCATCTACCACTTGCGTGAGGAAGTCCACTGCATCATCTTGCCTGCCTTGTTGAGTGCAGGCGCGGCCTTCCTCCCACATAGAGAGAAGCTGAGACCTATTATGGCCGTTCCAGTGCAAAGGAAGATCCACATCGTCGCCAGCCACCCTGGTGGTTATTTCTCTTTCATAAGCGGTGTCGACATCTTCATTGTCTGAGCTTTTACTGGAATGTGCCTCTGCAGGAGTGGAAGCAATTGCCTTTGGTGTCTTGTAGCTTACACCGTCGGGGGTTTGGACGGCTTTTTTCTTGTTAGCTTTATTATTTCGGGATTTTACCACTAACTGACTTTCTTACCTTGATTTTGGTTCTCGTCTCGTGGTTTTGTACTTCGAGCTAGGGTATTCTTGGCTCGATTGTGATCCCACTGTTTCCCGCCGTATGAAAAGACAGTCTCACTTCCTCTGGTTCTCTTCCTTTTCTTGGCTGTCTCTACTATGAACTCTGCTACGTGAGATGGCAGGTTTTTGCTCCACCCCTACTCCTTGATCTTGTCCTTGTAAAGCTTTGTGCTTGGAGACGTTAGAGGGGGCTAAAAGCAGGCTTGTCGAGAAATAACTTACGACGCATTAAATGAATGCTGGTCCTTCATTATTTTAATTGTTTCCGAAAGACTTTTGTTTTCATCGAGATAAACTTTTTGGATTTGGGGTTTGTGAAGTTCCCAATCAAGACGCCCATACTTTGAGCGTCGAGGAGCTGGGGATGGGTTGGCGGCTTGTGGGGCTGTTGGCAGGATGCCGGTAGACGGGCTAGGGTCTGTGACAGCACTGGCATGCGTATCATTGTTTGTAGATACGGCATCTTGCGTCGTTGTGCCGGGAGGAAGGCTGCTCGGAAATGGAGAAGTTGGGCTGGGCTCGAGCCGCGGAGTTGCAAAACTGATGATCTCACCATCTTGATGTATAAGATCATCGTGGGAACCCCAGCGTGGAAAGAAATGGTTGGTTTGATCCATGGCACAGATGGATCAGAAAGAAGGCCGTGGCGTGAAGAAAGATGGAGACTTAAAGTAAGAGTTCAAGGAAGAGGATTGTGTATTGCCCATGAAAAAATGACTTGAGAAAGTGTTATGTGATTTGAGGGGAGAAATATGATTGCTTTTATCTTGAGCGCACATACAGGACACAGGCTGGGCACGCACCAGGCACAAGCTGGCACATTTCCTTTCTTCAGTCACATCCAGGACATTTTGTCCCAAAAGTTCGCAATGGATCTTGGGCTGGTTAGCGCCAACATGCAGTGTGACCACACACTCCACCCTACACACGTAGGCAGGCTCGCCTCAATTGGATCAGCCACCGAGTTGTGGCGAGACACGGACGTGTGAGCCTTGCCTCGGTTTGCGGCTGAGACGTCCGCTCATGCAGGAAGATTGTACCCAAAAGACCACAAAAGTTGCTACTCGGTGGGTACGCATTGACAGGCGGTAACCGCAGTTCCAGCCTCATTCTCGTGTCCAAGTCGTCAATCATTGGCTGGCGGATTTTTGTCCCCAAAGGACCTCAAAAGTTTCCCTCTCGTTTGTTTTAGGACGAGGTATGTGTAGCTAGCTGGTCCCACGTACCACCACCATGACAAAGCGTCGACAGGAGTGTCGCTGCAAGTTGTAATCGTCGGAAGTCCACAAAAGATCCCCCAGAAGGCGAGAGCGAGCCAACTCTCAGCTAGGCACCGAAAGAACTGGTTGAAATGAAGTTTATACGCCGGGCCGTGTAGATTGTTGTACTCAAAAGTTCCCAAAGGTTCGTTGGAGAAAGATGGTCGTTGTTCGCCTGTATAAAGGGAGGCATTGAGACCAAAAAGCTCAACATCTCAGAGAGAACGAGAATCGAATTCTAGCTAGATCTTTGTGAATTTACCTTTTTACTTGGATTGTCGAACGCTCTACCACGTCGAAACTTTTACAATGGACGGTTCCAAAAACGCACGCTTGAGCCAACCAAACCCATCTGAGTCTGGTCAAAGTATGGCATCCTCAAAATAGGCCTCAAAAAGTATAGCAAGTACTCATAATTCAACAGATGCCGTCGTAAATTTTGTTCATATTCACCGACCTTGGGCTACCGAGAGTCATACCACCAAGCCATCACCGCAAGCATCAAATCACAGAGGGGGGATGATGCAACATTGGCTTGACGAATCACCTAGAGATGTCCCCTACAACACTATCTCCAGCGTCCCGGTTCATCAAAACTATTGCCAACCTAGCAAGAACAACGGCAGTTGAGGCAGCTTTTCTCGAGCCCTGCGAACACAAGATTCTTGAATTAAGGGATTGGTTGGTATAACGCGGCTTTGGTGCGCATATTGGATGACGGCGCGCCGGTTTGCATGGGTTGGCTGTGCTGCGCTATGGGTAGAAGAGACGGACAACGATACTAGGGGACAATTCGTATTACCGCAGTAATGATCAGCATTAATCAAATTTGGTGGCGTTAACGCGCATGGCTACCTGCAGGTTGCAGAGGGACAGGCCAATCATCAGCAATTAGACGGGTGAGTGCGACGTCCGAGTGGTGACTTTCCAGGTCACAATTATTTTAAGCGCCTTGGCTCTTTTAAATTCCCCGATATGCAATGGTCAGGGGGCTACGTGGCAATGTTGGACGACTACTTCGCTTCATTTCACATCTATGCATTGGCCCGCTGATTCTGGGACCGGAGACGCCACTTACGGGGCGTGCAGAAGGCAACCATAAGGCGTCTAAATGAAGGGATTGCTGTGGTAAAATGTCTGAGCCTCGTTCATGCCCAAATCTCATGACCTATGTAGCCAAGCCTTCCTCTGCAGAATGTTCATCATAAATTAACCATTGCCTTGCGTTGGTCTGTTGCTGACCTCCACTTGTATATACTCTTTAGTCATTCCTAAGCGCTCGAAGGTATTTAGAAGCTTTGCTTGCCGCATCGTTCAATATTGGTCCCTGTGGTATGTGATCTTCGTGAATATTGTGGCCTTGGGTACTAATGCAATGGAGAATACGGATACAAACGAGCCCTATACAACTCCCCGACTCTCCACACCGAACTGTGATAGCAATGGAACAGCAAAATTCCTCAACTCAACAGCCAAAAAATACTCGAAATGACCGCAGACGTCGTCGATTTAGAAGAAAACGAAGACAGAATGATAAGAGTGCGAGAGGTCAGACTCCCGAGCCCGAACCTCCTGTCACCCCACTGGACGCCGTCATCGCCTCGGACATGGATAGCGAGGGAGAAGATTGTGAGCTGCAAGTATACGAGGAACGTTACGATGCTAGGGGAGAAATGCTCTGTCTCCGCGTCGGAACCAAGACCGAATTCGAGATGCCGAAGAGTGAGAATTATAGAGCTGCTCTTGTTCTCACTCGAACTTATGGTACAGACAAGACGTTGACGAAAACAAGCCTTATGATCAAGTCGAGCCATATTAAAAAGGCTCTGCGAGAAGTGATTGGACATTATCCGCAGGTCAGCCTTCACACATCTGGACATGTTTACCTATCGACGCCTCCGATGTGTCTTTTTCACTACAGGCAAGAACTGTTAAATTACGCAACAAATTCAGAAAATCCAGTTGCCAGAGATCACATTGATCTGTGCCTTGATTACGTCAGAACTGCTCTGCGACGAGAAATCCATATCTATCAAGCCACGATGAGCGCAAATGACACGCCCTCTATTGAGCATCAACTATTGTGGATGGCCTTTAAGCCCGGAACCTTACTATTTGAGCGGATTGACAATGTCGACGTAGTAACACGTCTTTGGGACATTGACCCCGATGTCGACGATCTCACAGGTGTGACTGTAGGTTGGAAGCTCTGGACTGAGCGTATCGGATTCAACGGCGAAAGTTTTGGCTTCGTTAGTTGGTCGTACTATATTGAGAAGTATGATGGCTATAAGCCCTTAAAAGAACTAATAGTATTTCCTCTTGAACATCATCCCGAGCAAGAGCGGATTCGACGAGAATTAATCGAACGAGGGAGAAAGTTCATCTCCTTGTGCGGAACACACCATCGATTTTATGATGGTGTTGCAAAGTTTTATGACAATAATGCGGTCAAAACAACCGTCAACTACCATGTGAGTTTGGCACCATGTCTCAGTTGTTCTTAGCTCACATCAGATGCAGATACGCCATCGTATAATGATTGATGCGGAAGAGTTCAGCACCAACACTTACTATGAGGAAGTTGAATTCAGAGACTCAACTAAAACCTTCAATGTCAGCAAGGGTAACCATCTTAGCATGTCCGAAGATGAATTGCTTCTGTGCTACTATGAAGTGCCTGGATTCTCGCTTGTGTGGAGACGATGGGCCCTTTGTGATGTCAACAATATTCAAGAAATTGATTTCAACGATGTTGCTTTCAAGCAACTAGTGTTCTCAGAAGAAAAGAAGGCTCTCATTAGATCTCTTGTAGAGCAACATGAAGGCGATAATTCTGGGTTTGATGACATTATTCAAGGCAAAGGGAAGGGCCTCGTCTTTCTTCTTCATGGCCCTCCTGGGGTTGGCAAGACCTTGACTGCAGGTAGGTATTGGTTGAGAGAGTCCATGAAGCTAAGCTAAAAGTCTGACAGAAAGCATTGCCGACTACACGAAGCGTCCACTTTTCTCCATAAGCTCTGGCCAGTTAATAGGACCGGCAGTTTATGTCGAGACGAAACTCTCGCAATTCCTTTCCTTGGCAAAAAGATGGGAAGCTGTAGTCTTGATTGACGAAGCCGATGTATTTTTACAAGAGAGAACCATCACAGACCTGGAGAGAAACAGCCTGGTCTCAAGTGAGTAGTGTAGTTAGTGACCCCAAGGAAAGCACTGACAAGTTAAATCTAGTACTACTACGAGTCCTAGAGTACTTTGAAGGCACGATATTTTTGACGACTAACCGTGCGCAAACCATAGATAGTGCATTTCGTTCTCGCATTCATCTATCTCTAGCGTATCCTCCACTGTCAAAAGAAGCGCTGCGCATTCTTTGGGAGAATACCATCAAAAGAGTCTGTTCTGAATCACAGCCTCATTGGCTGAATCCTAAATTTCTTGATACACTGGCTGAGGCGAGAGTGAATGGGCGAGACGTGAAGAACATTGTGCGAATGGCCCATGCAATGGCAAGGAACGGCCAGCGAGATATCAAGAAAGAGGACATCCAGCAAGGCCTTGATGCATTTGAGGCTTTCGAAGCAGATATGAGTCAAACGTCAAAGGCCGAAAATGATGACAAAGGACTGAACGGACTTCGCCACCCAGAACAGACATCTGACGGGTTAACTCCCGGGAAACGCGAAGATGAAGATATTTAAATAGCAGTGATATATTGGCATTACTCAATCCGGCGACTGTTGGAATGAATGTGAACCTCTCCTAGCCGATAATACGAACATACCAGGGTAGGGTGAAAGACTCCGTACTTGTTTATCTCTGTATTTTATTAAATCTTCCAAGCGATCCTATTACCACTGAAATGGAGCTCGATCCACTGAGGACGCCACTGCACATCAACGAATTGGGAGCTGCATTCCTAGAGCGCGGTACACTGTGCGCTTATCCTTTCGCTCATCTCCGAGGATACATCAAATTGTGCTCTGATGAAGAAATGGGTATACAGTGTCTCCTCAAATGACAGCATCTACTCGTTGGGCACAAGGATCGGTCCAGAAACCCTTTGTCGGCATGAACCCGCAAATCTCCCAGGGAATATGTTGTGTAGGTGTATAACAATGACGAAAGTACTTGTCACACGACCAGACGTTGAGAAAAGTCTAAAATGAAAGGAAGAGAGCATCTCACGTCGGAATAGCCCGCCATCTTAACTTCCAAGATATGAGCTTTGCATTAGACTTTTCCACCTGCAGTCTTGATAAAGTCTTTCAGGGTAGGACGACTCTCTCAGAGTTGTGGGTGTGATGCTAAGCCTTAGGTGTGGCGCAAGGGAGCAATGTCAACCTTTCCTCATGTTAACCCTCTGGCTGAATGGCTTGAGGAAGACCAGGTACGGGCGACGACCCCAAAATAAAAATCTAAATCAATACCTAGACAACTTCGTCATGCCCTCTATATCCCCCCCTCTACTGAGACATTCAGAGTAATGGGTGGCTTTCGGATTGATTAGATGTTCTTTGTTCGTCGTGGCTGTGGCGCAGGCCATGCACGAACAAACGTATCACTTGGTCCTGAAAATAGACCCGGAGAGCCCACACACAACCTTGCTCTCTCTCGGCTGTCACTCAGGGACGAGGCTTCGTCGAGAATAGGGCAAAAAAACATTTTCTGTATATACACGTACGCAGCGCGCGGGCAATGCCCCTCCCATTGGACCCTGGATCTCGGTCGGCATTGTCTATGCAAGTCATGGCACGTCCGCCGGGGTCTAGTTCCTGCGGCCGGTGGGGATGGACCATGGAAAGTCGAGGCCATTGTGGGTGGTGCAACCCGGTGCTCGCCTCGACAGCCAGGCACGCACGCACGCAACGGACATTTTCCCTTCGGACTTTGCAGCCTGGGGAAAAGCTGTTAAAACGAGTTGCCGCCACACAATCAGAGACTCGTCACTAGGCAGGCCAAATTCCTCTTGCGTCCGGCGGTGGGTTGCCTCCGCCGCCCATTCCCGCTGCCCGTGGTAGTCCTGTTCAGGTATGACCCGACTCAGTGGCTGGAGTGGAGCCTGTGACAGTTTTGCCCGCCGACCAATCACGGCCGCCCATGGGCCCCGGCCATTACGCAACCCTCCCGTCGCTAGCCCTTCTGCCACAGCGGTCTCCAGCGCCTTCGCGCCACCGGGAACCAGGTGACCCATCAGCGGACTGGCCCCTACTGCCGGCTACTGACTGCCTGCTCGCTGTTTAATCGTCATCGCTGTTCGGCCTCAGCCTCAATCCGAGCGCCCGAATCCCTCCACCCCAGATCTTCCCACTGCAACATCACCAGGCTGATAAAGCCCAATCCTTCGATCAGTTCCCACCCGCCCCGGAGCCACATCCAGCGATTCTCCTGCAACACCAAACCTCAAACCCAAAAGTCTGCCGACATGTGTTCCGCCGACGTCTTCCTCGCCGTCCTGGCCCTGCTCTTCCCGCCGCTGCCTGGTAAGTTGCTCAGTTCATCCGTTGTCGCATGACGGGGGGAACCCCTCGCCGTCTTCCCCCGCCGTGTGCCATCGCCACCACAATGAGGAAAAAAAAAGAAAACCATCATTAACGCGTTACAAAGTTTGGGTCAAGTGTGGCATCTGCAGTGCCGACTCCGTCATCAACATCCTCCTCTGCGTCCTCGGCTACGTCCCCGGCCTGCTACACGCGTGGTACATCATCGCCAAATTCCCCGAGCCGCCCTACGAGTACGAGGCCCTGCCGCAGGATCGCGAGGGCGGCCGTGTCACCTACGTCTACGTCCAGTGCCCCCAGGGACAGCAGCAGCAGGGGCAGCAGCATCAACACCATGGCCAGCAGCCCAAGCCGCAGCCTCAGTCTCCCCACGGCGGCATGAACTACGGCACCGGCGCGGCCTCCGCATCCGCTGCCCCCGGCCAGTCTCGACCAGCACCTCAGGAGCATGGCATCGCGAATGCCGGAGAGGGCAGCTCTGATCCCGATGCCGTTCCCCCCTCCTACGCCGAGGTCGTTGCCGGCGACCACAAGATTCAGTCACAGGAATAAACTACGGGTGCTGCGAAGAGAAGCCTAGACGAACGTATCGGCTAGAACGGAAATTCAACTGATGGGCATTATCATACTTCCAGTGATGCGTATAGCCCTGGTATCGCTAGAGTCAATGTTGGGAGTTGCATAGGGGAGTTATCGGTAATCATTTTTGTGTGCGTAACGAATACTTGACCAGTCAAACTGCGGGATCACTTTTGTAACGATGGGCGGACGGCGTTGAATTGTGCATTATTTTTTTTTCTTTAGATCAAATATCAATTAGCTCGTTTTCGAGGTATCATGTCCCCTTTGTGCGTTGAACTAATGTGCCCCTGATATCCCACGTGCTGTAACGCGCTATTGCGTGTACATTGCAGCATGCCACCTTGCGACTATTACTCCCGCTGGCGTAGGCTCCAATGACACCAAATTGCCCTACACCAGCGTCCTGGCTTAACCCTCCTTTGCTGCAATGCTGTGTTGCTTTTCCTCTGCATCAGGGTTGTGAACCGATGGTGCCGGGCGGTCCGACTCCTTGGGCGGCTTGTATTGTCGCATCAACTCCTGGGGCAGATACGTGTAAAACGACGGGAGGATGGCGTCCACCGCCTTGACAAACCTGAGACCCATGTCTAGCTCGCAAATCTCCAGCCGGGCCTTCATCCCCGGGCACATGTTTGACAGGAGATTGTCGTCGAAAAAGAGCGTTAGTGTTTCTTCGGCGATGGGCCAGGGAACGTAGGGAGTCACCCAGTCGTCCTCGATGACGATGCGCTTGAAGGTAGCTTTGCCTACGGGGTTTAGCTTGGCCGTGCCATCTCCGATAACCAGCGACTTGAAACGGCTGACGATGTCGTGGCTGGGCGGCAAAATCTGAGTCAACTCGACTGTGCAGTTGAATTCCCGCGCAACCTTGGGCGGTGCTTGAAACAGGCGGGAAAACAATTCCGGCTCGTCCATGAGCGCGACGGCCGAGTAGAAGCTGCACTTGGCATCGAAGCCCTCGGGGCGGCTAAACTGCTGAAACGACCAGTTCCCTGCCGCGTCATCTGGAACAAACAGCTCTCCGGCGGCTAGGTTAAACTGGCCGGGCAAGGATGCAAAGAGGCCTCGCAGCATCGACCACTCACGGCGTGCGACATCGCATACTTTGAGGGCAGCATTGACGTCGTCCTTATACTCGGGGCACACGTCATGATGGAGCACGTACCGGAGGAAGTTCTCGACGACGTCGATGCCCTGCTTCATCAGCTCGGGATCAAACGAAGTCGCACTCACAAGCGCAACGGAGAAGAAGCCGGCTGCGACCCCTGCAAAGTCGACTGTCCACGAGTTTTCGTCGCCATTGTAGAAGCGGTCGCCGGCTGACGAGGAGCCGTAGATGACATCCGTGGCGGTAGCCTCGCGCCGCTGTGCAGGAGTCAGATCACGCAGGTCTTGGCGGCTGAGACCACCGAACATGGCCGGGTTGGTGTCGATGCCGCCAAGGAAGAGGTAGTCGTTGAACAGCAGGGTGCGTTCGCCCTGAAGACGGCGGCGGGAGCGGAAGCGTTGGATGCAGTTCTGCATGCGCCTACATGAGCGTCAGCACTTACGATTACGACTGTCATCCTAGACCGGATGAGGCAAACGGATGCGTTACTCGTTAAAAGGCAACTCGCTAGGCAGAGTCAGTAATCAACAGGCCAGGCTAGGGGGGGAGGGG
>NAGG01002103.1:0-10127 GCA_003031705.1 Calonectria naviculata
GGGAACGTGGAGCGGAGGGGCCCTCTTTTTTTTTCTCGCTCTCTCGCTGGGGGGGGAGGCTTGCTGGGGATGCCTGCTAGGCCTGCTGAGGGCAGCGAGGTGGCGGGGGAGCCCCGGTCGCTTCTGCAGGCGGGTGGAATGGATGGGAGGGATGCGAGGTGCTGCGCTGCCCAACCACACGCCGCGTCTCGTCTGTCTGTTGCTGAGTTGGGGAGTCAGCGGTCCTGTGCGATTGCTGGTGCGACCGGGATAGCGCGTGGTGGTGTGGGTGCGCGAATGTGTCAATGTGTGGGTAAGCGTGCGAATCTGGCCTGGTCTGTTCGAGGCTATCAGGTACCACCCCGTCGTTGATGTAATTTCGATGGGCTGAAGAACCGTGGTATGTTTATCGGCCCAGGCGAGACAGGGAGCCAGAGGGCGCAGGCTTTCTTTGTCTGGGGTGGCGACGAAGACGAGTGTTTTGGTTTCTGGGTGCAGCACAATGGGGCAGCAAGCAGCGAAGAGGGAGGGCTTAGGACCTGGGTCTTGGGGCTTGGGGCTTGGGACCTGGGCTGAGCCGTTGCTGGTGACAAGTACCGGGGGCGGCCGGGGTTAAGAAGGAGAGGAAGAGGGGAATTGAACGGTCATGACGGGACTGCGCAGCGCACATCAATTGATTGGCACGACCAGCAGCACCCTTGATACGCACACGGTACACACTGAAGCACGGCACGCAGCAGATGTTGGTTGCTCTTCTCCTCTTTCTTTCCCTTGAGGACCGGGTACGAACTTCCAAGGCACGAGGACAAAGGATGGCATCAACTTCTCTATAGGTAGTCGGCGGCGTACGGTACCCGGACCACTTACGGCACGCAAAAGCGAAAGCGAGAGAGTTCAAAGGAATGAGTCGCCTTTGTTGGCTCATACACGGATGGATGCAAGCGCACCGCACCGCACCGCACTGCACACAGATCTGGTCTTACGTCTGTAGTGTCTTGTGTCAATACCGCCTTGTCTCTCCCACGTTGTCGGCTTGTCGCTCCCCCGGACTGCTTGCTTTTCACGTTTTCCTCTTCGAGGACAATTGAGCCCCGACGGTTGGTTGTCAGATCTTGGCCGCTGTCAGGGTCCTGTCCTTGGGGCCAACGGGAGCGGGAATGGGGAAAGACAGGTCGTGGGCAAGTTGGATGAAAAGAGCATAGTGACGTGGTAGCCCGTCGCACACGGACTCTCCAGCGGACACGGCCTTTTCCAACAAGCCAAATGTATACCTTCGAAAGCGGGGAGCAAGACAACCTTGAACGCGGCCAGCGGCGGGGGGGTGCCCGCAACCCTGTTGTGTGTTCCGTTTGCGCACAGATTTGGGACTGGCTATTAGCTTTGGATGATTGAGCCCACCGAGCCCGGCGAACCCAGCCCGCAAAAACACAAACCGCCTGGTCCATGCCGATGCAAGTGCCTACGTACGGCCAAAATCTGGTATCATGAGCCCATCCCACGGCCGCGGAACCAGGTGCTGGCTTGTCATCCCAATTCGTTTGCCGTGCATGTCCTGTGCTGTTTTTTTTTTTTACCGTCTCCTCCATTTTCCCTGTCCATTCTCCCTGGACGTCTTCGTAATACCACCGTCGCCCAACCAGCCTTACCGGAGTGTGTCCCATCCATCCCACCATCCCTCCATCAAAAGTGCACGGCAAAGGCCACTCACTTCATTTGTGATGACCAACCAGGCCAGCTGGCGTCGACTCCCAAACCACAGCACCCCACCACCATGTGCTCGCCTGTGCCCTGCTCTCAGGCCTGGTCAGAGTCCCTGTGTTTGCAGGGCACGTCTTCCCCCAGCCTCCCATCGCCAGCACCTGCAAGGGTGCCGGCCATGAACCTGGCTGTCCTTTCCCGTCCTGTAACATTTGTCACTGGCAGCCATGTGCTCTTCAATCCGTTCACACGGAGCCGATCGACGGAACCCCAAGGACTCAGGTCATCAAAAGTTGCAGCAACGATCCACCATGCCTCATCAAACAAGTCTCCTCTTTGTCTCCCATTTCCCATCTCCACCTACAGCCCACCTCCAGTGACACACAACTGTTCTGTTCTCCCTGGGGTCTCGCTGGATGGGTAATCCTGTCATCCAAACCACCTAGCTGCTGGATTGGCCTGGGCCGGTCTCTTTGTGAGCCGTTGCCTGAGTGGGTCGGTTCTGTGCCGCATGCAGGCCGCCGCGTGACGAACCATACATACCCTATCTCGTCCTTCCACAGAATTCCCATACTGGGATGCTGAGTTTGCGCCAAAGTGTTCGAAGTCTCATGGAGACTATGCGACTTGTGCCAGACTACTCCAGTTGGAAACCCCATTAGCATCAACCTACACACGACCAGCGCCAAATGGTTAAAACTCAACGTATTTAGGCCAAGTTTACCTACGGAGCTCGGGCCGTAAGGCGTGGCGAGCCCCAGTTTGCCTCCGAGTTGAAGCTCCCCCTGCTGAGCCCGTTAGCAATCAAATCTTAGCTAGCGCAGATCTGTCGCACAGTATTATAATTTTTTTTTTCCTTCTCCCTCACCGGCTGGCCATGGCGACAGGGACCGGTTAAACTGAACACGAAAAATACGTAGCTCCAGGCCTTTTGGCACATGGTGTGCGTGCCCTGTTGCGTCTGTCTGCGCCGAATGGCCATCTCAGCAGCCTGGACCCGTGCGTCGCATCATTTTGCTTGGGCGAGTGGGGGACTCCTTCTCGCCGCAGAACAGAGCGAATCGTGACAGCTTGGCTGATTGCTCATCAACAAGCGCGCCCGCGATCCCTGCTTGTGCGACATACTGCCTGTACGAGACATGGACATTGGGCGGCTCCTGGTCGGGGCGGGTCTGTTGGGTGTGGTTCATTTGCTCGCAACAGTTCTGCCGGTGTGCTCGTCTGCCCGATTGCCCGCTTTCAATCACATTTCGCTCATCGCGTCCTTTCAGTATTTCTTTGCAGTCCGTGGTGGAGCTCATGCTTGTTGACCCTAGAAGGGCGCGTTCGCGGGGAGGGGCCAATCGAGACCTCAACCTGGCAGGGGCTCGAAAGCAAGAGCCAGCACCGAAAGCCCATGTTTGTATCCGTCCGTGTCCGTGATAATAATACTATAGCCACAGACCATGTTGGCTTCGGGGGAGAGGCGGGCCTAGTTTCCTCGGTTCCCTCAGCCGACCACTTGGGTTACACTGATCGAGAGACCCTTGCGAAAGTAGCTGCTGCCCTGAGCGGCGGCGTGCAATATACCGCAAAGTCGCGTCACCGATGATTGGCGGAAGCCTGTCGACGCGCGCCGTCAATCTGGAGTTGGCGATTTCAATTACACGGAGCGGCGAGCACCATGGGCATGCTCAAGCGCGAAACCATGGTCATCGCAGTGGGGCCGGGGCCAATGGACCTCCAAGCCGGAGACACACCGTCATGTCATCCCATCCTCCTCTGGAGCAGCATGTCGGCAAACCCTGTGGACTGCTGCACCGATAACTAGTCCAACGAAAGAGGCGGGGATCCTGACGCGCCGTGTTTGTGGATGGCGGACTGGGTGGCCTCGGCTCCGTCGGAGGGGTGGCGGGAAGGTCCAGGGTCGTTGTTTGTGATGAAGGGGCAACTTTAGGGCGGAATCGTACAGTAAGTGCGAGCGAGTTGACATGATCAGATAGCGTAAGTCGAATTTGCGTCGAGCCCCCCGGAGCCGGCCGCAATACGCCCAATGCTAGCTGCAGCTTGTCTTTCCAGGCACATTCAGGGGAGGAAAAAAGCCCGAAAAAGTCTCTACATGGTATCACAATTATATTATGCCCGGATCTAAGGTTAGATGTCATCCAGGTTCATCTTGCAGTCGAGGCTGAAGGAACAGACAGAAGAAGAAAGGCTTCGTTCCGCAGGGGGAATGGTGCCAGGCAAGACTCGCGAATGAAGAGGGACCAGATGCCTCAGATGGGACTGGCAGACCGTGCTCAACTCCAACATGGCTACTTGGCGCTCGGCCCGGAAATGCTTGCACGCGCTGAAGCGGGGAAATTGAGCCAGGCCCAAGCCGGCATCGTTCTCTCTTGTCGACAGCAGTGGATCAGGGGAGCGGGCGGGCGATAAACAAGGCTCAAGACTGCAGTCTGCAGTCTCCAGTTCCCAGTCTCTCGGCCAAGACAAAGGATCGATGGTGCAAGGGGTCCCCGTCGCAACCACGTTAGCCCAAACAGGCAGCTGTCCGGATGCGCAACACAGTGTCAACGGCGGAGGGCGATGGCGACGAGGATCGGTGCTGCAGAAACCTGGGTCGTTTTTTTCTTAATAAAATTTTTTAAGAATAGGAACATGGAGAGGGTCAATGACGGTGTTGCACTTGGTGGTGTGACCCGGGGAGAGTCCGGGAGGAGGGCGACGAGGGGAAGAAAGGAAAGGGGGCGGGTGGCCATGCATCTCGTCGTGCCCGCACTCATTGTCATGGAGGAGGAGGAGGAGAAGGATGCCGCGACTCGTCGCCTGGCAGCACAGTACAAGACGGAGTACGTAGTCCGGCGTAGACAATGTAATCATGGAACACCTCGGAAACAGTGCAAATGAGACTAGCGCGGCTTGGCGGTTGCGTGCATGCCAGCGCCTGTGGTGGTGGTCCGTGATGGCGGACTGTGGTTTGTGATGGTGGGTGTCCAGGGCCGCGATAAATGCAATACGGTGGATGTGATTGCGGGTCTGGTCCACCCCGCTACAGGCATGACCGGTGTGGGGATTGCGCTTGATCGAAATCGAAGAGCTGAACCTCGGAGAAAGGAAAGCGATCAGGTGCCCTCTTGCGCACCTTGCTTGCGTAGTTGGCCGAGAATGGTGCCGTGGAGAAGCAGGCACAGACAGGGACGGACAAGACAGGCAGAGAAGGTGTCAGTAAAGGCAGCAACGCCCGCAGGCGTAGGGCCCTTTGTCAATTCCACACTGGATGTGAGGGGGCCTTTGGGGGGGGCGCGCAACAACAGTTGAGTTGAGGCTTGTCGCCCCTCCAATCCGTTGTCAAGCTACTCCAAAGCCACGACGGAGTGACAAAACGAGGGTCCAGCCAGATGACCATGGCAGGCAAGCTCTTTGCCTAGATGGCGTGCCGCATTCTCACGCTCACTGCATGCATGCAGACCCAAACGAGTTGTCACAGCATAACGCCTCGATGGTGATGCGTGAATCCCATTCAGTCACGTCCAGATGCAGAGCAGCATCATTGTTGACCATGGGACCGCGGGAGGAGCCGCCCTCTCTCCAGCCTTCTATTTCGATTCGCCGCCAACTGTCATCTTGTTTGTCATATTCGGCGACACCGGACATGTTGGGGGGGATTGTGTCTCAAATCCCGAGTCAAGGCGATGCGGCATCTGTCGTTTGCGGTGTACAAAAGGCGTTCATCCATTGTGCCGGCTGCGTCTACCCTCTCAATTTTCTGACACTCTGGGTGCGAGCAGCCGGCGGGGTGCGTCTCAAGACGCGATAGAGACGCCCTCATCCGATGTGCCGTCCCCCATTCGAAATATTCGTCTGCAGCTAGATTCTTCACCAAATGTGATACCCGAGATCTGTGTTATAGACGGTCCTACTACGCGAGGAGCCCTATCCACCGCCGCATAATGACCTCATTGAGGCGCACATTAAGACGCATCCTGTCGACGCCGATCCGGACCGTCTGACACAGCCTGAAGTGCCGCTCAGCTTATCAAAATGGCCTTCTCGTCGCATTATGCAGCCGGTTAAGCTCTGTAGACACGATCCTCCGTCAGGGTCCTCGATGTACGATTGACGTCGCGGACAAGGTCCGACCCGGCCGAGAACAGACAATGCCAACACCTTGGCCCAAAGAGGCATCCATCTCCATGACCACGACCGCGAGCACGACAATTAAGCTTGTCCAACCAAGCCAAAACCGGGGTCCGCGCCCACCGCCGCACAACAGTGGGAGCCACAGGTCCAGGCCCCTACAGTCCCCTATTCCGCTTCGTGTCTAGCCCAGCGGCGCTGCACCTGTCAAAAATACGCCCATGGTTTTTTCGGCTCCGAGGCCTTCAATTAACCTGCGTTCATCCGTTTTGCTGCGTCGTTGGTGGCCAAACTACGTCGAGCCCTACTCAGCAAGGCCAGTCCGTCTCCCCGACCGAGGCCAGATGACGAGCGAGCGCAGATCAGGCCATTCCAAGACCAGCGAGCCGCCCAAGTGGGCCACACAGCGAAGCAAAGAAAGCATCAGAAGCTGGCTGGTCCAGCGGCTGCCTTAGTCCCGGCGGCTCTGCAACATTGTCCCTCGCGTGCAATTGGCCTACCGCCGTCTCCTGGCCCAGGGTCCCGCCGGGGGCCGTCCAGTCACCGCAGAGCGCACAAGTCTCCATGTCCCAAAGAGGAGCATTCGCCATAAACCCGCGCCCCTCATTGGCTGTCGTCTCGCTACGGCCTTGTGCTTTACGGCGGCTCTGTGACAAACTCCGTCGCCTGAAACCGCTTCGGTTGGGATCATCAGGTGTTGTCGGCAAGTTGGCAGTCTGATGTTAGTTTCAAATCCCGTCGTCGACGTTGTAGAGAACCGTTTCTTCCTCTTCTCGCCTTTTTTTTTGTGTCGTCTCGAGTGTGAGTTCGTGTCTGCCCCGTGTCGCTTTCATTCTGTCCTCGTACTGGTACGAGCCATATTCCACCCACCCTCCCTTGTAGAGGTTTCCTCGGGCGCTTTTCAATAGTCATTCTCTTTTTCCCACCGCAAATTCGTCTTGGTAGGCATTCTTTCGGTCATTTTGCGGACTGAGAGTTTACCACCGTCGATTTCAAGTTTATTCCTTTACTTGAGCCTCTTGACGAGGTTCGGCTAGTCCATTCATTACCACTCCAACAATTTCGGCGCCGGTCGTCCTTGAAAGCTCTCGCTTTTTCAAACAAAATCGAACTACATATCGAAATTCCATTGCATCAAAATAGGAGACACGAGGATTTGATTTCATCTACGAGTCCAGTAAGAAATTCCGCTGCCACTTCACCGCCATGGCCAATAAAGTCTTTCTGGCCACATTGGCCGCCGATATCCTCTTTCTCGCCTCGGGTCTGATGGAGTTAATATTCTCGCTCGTTGTCCGTAGCCAAATGAACGATGTGACGGGAAGTGGCGAGCAGGCTACACGCAACTTGCTCTATCAGCGATTCCCGCTCACAGCGGGCATCGTCAACGCTAGTTTCATTCTCCTCACCTTCGTTGCCACACTCCCAGGTCTTTTCATGCCAGCTCGTGGTATCCTTAAGGTTGGCGGGTATATGGTTACTTTCTGCGGAATCTTCACTCTGTGTGTTGGCGTTTTTCTTTGGGTCATGACATTGCGCATCCGTGGGGACCTACTCGATGTCTATGTCGCCCAAGATCCAGAGGTCCAGAGCTTGATCCAGACTTCGGTATGCTTTCTATCTCGTGTAACAAGGACACAAAAGGCTAACCTCCTTCCCTTTCAGTTTGAATGCTGTGGTTATCTCAATAGTACCATGCCAGCCTTTGTCACTGATACAACCTGCCCCAGCCCAGCTGCCGCAGCTCTCCTTCGCGGTTGCGCGACGTCGATTTCGAGCTTTGCCAACATTTTGATCGATGGCATCTTTACTGTTGTCTTTGCTATGGTTGGTAAGTTGAAATTCTCCCCAGCCTTGCTCTATCACCATCTTTCTAACTAGGCTTTATCCAGGCATCCATGCCATTTTCATCCTCTGCATCGCATGTCTCCTGAAGGAGCGCAAAGAGCGTGAGCGATACCGCCATATCGACGAAAAGAGCGGCTATCGTTCTATTTAATAAACTTCAACTCAATATCCTCGAACATGTACCATTGATTGGTCAATGCTGAGGTTTCATCTTCATTCGCTTCTTTCTATACTCACGCGTTCCTTGATGGCGCTCGTTGTATTTACCCCAATGATATCATACCTACTATTATACCAGAGATGTAACCCAGCCGTCTTGGAGAGTTGATTGAGAGAAAATAAAGGATCCCCGTACACATGGCATGTGCAACGGCAAGGCAAAGCGAGTTTTCCAAGCACGGCGAGGACTATGTCTATGTGGGTAGGTTCTATACTATAGCAATGTTGCCGCTTAATGATCTAAGATTTTTGATACTATTTCAAATTGAACGAGACGTTATCGTAAGGCTTTCATGAAGTCGTATAAATCCCCATCATACTCTTCCGACGGTTGTCACTCCCCAGTTTCGGCTGGCGCTTCGCGACGTTTCCACTTCCTCCAGTTCCAGCTTGGGTCCCTCAGCCATAATTCTCTCCCGGTGCCATGGCCCGACAAACATGCCCTGAGGGTCTGATTCATCCCTCACCTTGCGGAAGGACTCCAGGTCCTCGCCGTAGAAGGCTTCGATGTCGGGCGGGTAGGTGTCGAAGTTCTTGGCCCAGTGAGGCCGGCCGCCCAGGTCCTTCATAAGCCACTCGAACGCCTGGTAGTAGCGCTCCCGGCAGGGCGGGTCGGTCCAGTACGGGCGGTAGAGCGTGGCGTTGAGATACAGGGTTGGGCCGTCCGGGGCGGTGGGGTCGAGGAAGGGGCGGAGATTCGAGGTGAGAGTGGTGTCACTGACTCGGACCTCGACGGGAGCGTGCACGTAGAGCCCGTCGGCCGAGAAGGGGATGTTGTGCGGGACGTAGTCCGGGTCTTCGGGGGTGAGGTGGTTGAGCCAGGAGCTGAGGCGCCTCAGGGCCTCGGGCCCCTTGTGCAGAGGGATCGCCCACTCGTTGACAAACTGCGAGTACAGGCAGTTCATCAGGAGGGCCTTGCGGCTGGGCTGGATGGCACCCGTCTTGGATCCATTGGGGAAGCCGTACTGCATGCCAAAGACGAACCACTCGATCCACGGCAGGATGCGAGGGACCCATTGCGACAGGTAGAGGAGGTTGTGGTAGACGTAGTATCCCAGGGCGCCGTCGTAGTAGCTCACGGGGGGGTCGTACTCCTTCTCCGTCGTCTTTTCCGCCTGCCACACCACCGCGCGCCTCGTGTAAGGGAACCACCAGACCCTCACAAACTCGGTCTGGGTCCACAAGTCCTTTGGCCACGCCTCAAACACTTTCAGATCGGCGTCGATGGTCTGCTCCCACTTGAGGGTGAAGGCGGGAACGGCGCGGAAGGTCACCTCGGTGATGACGCCCAATGCGCCGAGCGACAGCAGCGCGGCTCGGAAGAGCTCAGGGTTCGTCTCGGGGGAGCAGGACACGGTGCTTCCGTCGGCGAGCGTGACCTTGAGCGCGAGGATGTCCTCGGACATGAGTCCGTGTCGGAGACTGCTCCCGTGGGTGCCCGTGGAAATGGCACCGGTGATGGACTGCTGGTTGATGCTGCCCAGGTTGGGCATGGCGAGGCCGTGCTTCTCGAGCTCCTCGCACAGGGAATACAGGCGGATGCCGCTCTGCATGACGACGACGCCATTTTCCTTGTCGACGGAGAGGACCTTGTTGAAGTTGTCGAGGTTGAGGAGCCAGCTCGAGGTGCAAGTGATGTTGGACGGCGAGTGACCGCAACCAGTCGTCACGAGGCGGCGGCGGCACGCGCGGGCGAGATTGACGACTTTTTCGACTTCGGCCAGCGACTCGGGCTGGATGTAGAGCTCGGGGAGGGACGAGAAGGTGCGCGCCCAAGTGTAGTGGACATGGCCGGGCCTGGCGCGAAAAGCGATCCCGTCGTCGAGCTTCGCAAGCTCGGCGGCGACAAGGGGATCCATGATGCCTGCGCAGACAGATGTGGTCATGCGGAAGCAACCTCGGGGAGAGGGTTTTTTTAAAAAGGTGAAGGAGGGGGGGGGACCCAAGAATTAAATCTTGGTTAGGATAAGAAGAAGGGGAGGTAGGAGGAAGAGCAGGACGAAAGGAGCGCAACTCTGCCTCGCCCAATGCCGAAGTGGGCGTTAGTCGCGGGTCTGCGGCGCGAGTGGGGACGACTCGGGAATCGTAAGTTTATCAGAACCAGCTCCGAGGCCGGTGCGTCACTTGGGGAAGGTCATGTCGTCTGAGCCATGCCATTGGGTTGAGTGGGAAATGTGCGAGGGGAGTTGTGCCGGGCTTTGTTGGCTACGCTTCAGCGCTGCGACGCCGTCATGATAATGCTCGGAAACCGTCGGGAGGGGAGGGGG
>NAGG01002236.1:0-13619 GCA_003031705.1 Calonectria naviculata
CCTCCAGCCCCCCCCGTCCCCGTCTCGTCCTCCAGCGATACCACAGCGCCATGTAGGCCTCAGATGGTCGCGGTGGCGCGGGCGGCGCGTACCTGGGCCAAGCCGTTGCCCCAGATCCCCCTCCTCATCCTCCGGTCTGTAATTCCGGGGTTCAGTCGTTGGCCGTCCACGCCCGCAAGCCGCAAACAGAGTTGCAGCGAGAGTGTTTCGACATCCCGAACAGTGGTCATTCGACCAGGTCCCCTTAACCGACCAAGAAAACAACACATGGGTGAAATCGGGCCTTGGCCATGTCCAATTGCCTTACACCCAACCAGTCGTCCAAGGGCCCTGTTCATGTCCCGATCGAGTCCCTGGGAAAGGGTACTCGTTCCGGTTCATCCTCATATCCATCCCTTCTCCATCAATGTCCACGTCTGCGTCCTCTCCGGACGTGACGTTTCATCCATTAATTCGCCTTGCTGTCCACCTATCCACCCGCATGGGCGGCAGGCATCGCGAGTCTCCAGACGGGCCCCTTGCTCATCAGAGAACCTCAAAGTTAATGTTCCGTCTCTCCCGACCCCTCCCCGTAGTCATGTCACCTATCAGCGAACCAAGATGGAGAAGCAAGGCAAAAAAGGTATTGGTGGTGGCATCGTCGACCGAGACTCGGGTGGTCTCGGTCTGTGTCATCATCATGTCTATTCTGTTCGCCGTATATACCATTGTCGGCATCGTGATGAAATGTAGAATAAAACAACAAAGGAAAATCAACCCCCAGTAAATATAGTCATAAGAATAGTATGAAAAAAAAAGGATCAATGACAAATTGGCCACAAAAAACCAACCAAAAGCGGACTGACAAGCAAGTCTATCTGGAATCATATGTGCAAGTGCAGAAGCGTCCAAAGTGCAGGCCTCACGTCTCCCCTTTCCCCTTTTATTTTGAAAAAAAAAAGAAACAAGAAAAAATTGGAATATAATAAAATATAGTCTTTCATGCGCGTAAAAACGTGGCAGTCCTCGGCGACTCGCCGTCCTTCTCACTCCATCTCCGTTGTTTTGTTTCGTTACCACCGTAACATCATCGGTGTCTGTCCATCTGGTCTCTTGGCAGGTGGGCGGGCAGGCGCGGCTTGGCTAGTCGGTTCGGGCGCTTCGCCTCGGGCGCCGCGTATCGTAAATCCTTTAAGCTCTGTAACTCGTCCCTTCCCTTCACTTCCCCCTCCTAGGGACTCCAGAACAAGGCCTCTCCCTTCGTTTTGTTGGTTCGCGTCCTGTTTTCAGGCTCCAAGATTGGGGAGAATCAAGGCCCTTGACTACTGTCCCCTCCCCGACTGCTTCCTATGCCTCCACCCCCACGGGGGGCGCTGATGCATGTCAGTTCTCCACCCAATCGTCTGCCTCAGCCGATGAAAAAAACGTCGCGGTCATCATCATAATCGTCAGATCTCGGACGCTTGGCCTCGACAACAGGGGAATTTGTCTTCCCCTTGCTCCAGGTCGTGGCCTTCTGGTGGTCCGAGAAGAGAAGCAGATGGTGTATATAGCAATGCTTATGCTTGCCGTGAATCAACAAATAAAAAACGTATTTTTTTGGTGCTGGTCGCGTAAAATAAAAAAACGAATGCCATGCGCCATTATGGCATTTCCTGGTAATTGGTATTTCCCAGCGCCTGCCGTTGCTTTGTTCAAGTAATGAAAAAAACCATGGGTATTGCGGTACGCCAAAAACTTCAGTCCCGTAAAAACATTTCACATTTCCCACATGTTGGACACCGAGGCAGGTCCGAGGGGATCTGGGCTCTCGTCCATGGTAGCGATGCCCTCGTTGTAGTTGGGCATCCAGAAGGCTGGGTCATCCTCGACCATGGACAGTCCGGCTCCAGCGATGGGGCCATTGTCGGCACCCTTGTAAAAGCTGTCGTAGTCAATGCTTGTGAGGTCGGCGGCATTGGCCACCATGTTCTGCCGCATAAAGGTGCTGCCGGCGCCGAAGCCGTCAAAGTCGCCCTCGCCGCCGGGCATGAAGTCCTCCACCTCGGAAACCTCGCCCGAGGTGGAAGTCGTGTTAGCTAGGTTGGGGAGCTGCTCGGAGCCGCTGCCAAAGTCGAACATGCCGTTGAAGCTTTGGGCACCGGCCTGGCTGTAGCTGGAGGGGGTAAAGCTGTCGCCCTTCATATCCGAAAGGTCGTAGTGGCTCCAGTCGACCGAGGCGGCGCTCAGGCCAGCACTATACATGGGGGCATCCGTCTCCGAGTTGAAGCCGGAGCCAAAGAGGTCAAATGTGCTGTTAGCCATGTAAGGTGGGTATTCAATGCTGGACAGGTCCAGGGGGGGAAGGTTGCTGTTGAGGTTCTGGAAGCTGGGCGCGCTGCCCATCAGAGGAGAGGCCGTCTCCGACTTGACTCGGCGCGGCTCACGGGTGCTGGAAGCGCGAGCCCGGCTTGTGGGCGGGTCCCGAGTGCTCTTCTGCATCATGGTGTCGGTAGCCAAGCTTCCGGTGCTGTGGGCCGAGTTGACTCGGTTAAGTTGGTAGGGACCACACTTTTGCGAGACTCTGTTATTACGGTGAGCAGGCTTGTGGTGGCCGTTCTGGTCAAAAGTCAAGACACCGTCCGAGTGAACTGTGTTTGCCCTCCGTCTTCGGGCGGGGGGCCTTGGTCGGCCGGTAGCACTGGTGGCCTGCGACTCGCCCTCCGAGTCAGACTCGGGGACCGTGTCGAGCGCGGGCTCCTTCTTGCCGCCGCAGGAGCATCGGCCGCCGTGGTTACAGCAGCATGTCTCTGAGAGGTTATTGTCAATATAAAATTGCTTCCCAAGCCTTGGCCTGGATATCTGAGAATCTGAAGCTCACCCTTGTGTCCTTCGACGGTCGGCTGCAAGTGGGCGCACTTGCTGGTCTTCTCGCCACAGTCGCACTTGACATGGGCGGAGCGCGACTTCCGCATTGCGCGGCAGTGAGCGCATTGAGAAACTGGACGGCCCTTCTTGTTGATGTGCTGCAGAGGACGATCTGGAGAGGCAGAAATGTGCGGTTAGCAACTCGTTGCTGACATGGCGCCCGACTCAGGCTGCGGAGGAGGGGGGGCAACGAAGAGGTGGTTATGGTGGACCCCGCGCTGCTGAAGCACCACGAATGGCGACGACGTCACTTACCCGAATGCTGACAGTTGCTCACGCGGTGGCCGCGAACGCAGGCCTCGCAGGCGTACTTCTCTCCGTCAATTAGCATGGTGGTGGTGGCGGCGGCGAATTGTTGAGGTCGAAATAGTTGCGGCGCAGGAGTCGGAGTGTGTGGTGATTGTGGATGTTGGACCTGGTGTAGATGACGGAAGCAAGAAGCGGCTTAGACGGGAGGTTGTCAACAACGTCGGAAAAGAAGCAAGGTTGGTTGCAGCTTGCTCTGGCTCTGAAACCGGGGGGAATCGAATAATCGAGGCGAGAGACCAGGGTAGCCTTGGGGATTCCAAAGCTGATGTTGATCCAAGTAGGAAGCAGGCTCGGACTCGTGGTGAGTATAGGGAAGGAATTCCACGCTAGAGGTAGTGGGAATAGGAAGATGGGGATAACGGGGGACGACCAAGGACGCCGGACTGTTACAAGACCATTTCGCGGCGGAGTCAGGAAACTGAAGCTGGAGAAGCAGGAGGAGAGAAAGCAATAAAACTTTTCGAGGGCAAGTTGGACAAAGCCAATTGATGAGAGAGAGGAACACGGGTGGAGATGCGCCGGTCGGCGGGTGGAGATTTTTCCCTTGGGTGCCTTGGGGCGGCGGCGGGCTGCTTTGGTTTGGCTTCTTTTGGGGTGTGGTGTGGGAGGTGTGTGAAGATGGACGACAGAGGCGTGCGAAGAGACGAGGCGTGTGGGTGGGAACGGATTAAAAAAAGGTGGGAGGTATGGTGGAGTGGATAGAGTCAAAAGGGACGAGGATGAGGTCGGCGGCGAGCGACTGGGGTGTGCCAAGGTACAGAACGGTACAGTACGCACACTGGAGACTCGTAAGTGTGAGTGCAGCCAGGCCAGACGTGCAAGGTCCCGACGGACGAGAAAGACGTGCAAGCGGGTTTGGCGCTCAGCTCGGGTGGCCACTAGACGTCAATGTCGACAAGCCAAGACCAGGCCGCCTTGCTGGAGACGTTTTGGTGGAGATGTCGGCCCGGAAAGTAGTCGGAGGGTCGGAGAGTGAATGGGGACTTTGCTGTTGCTGTCCTGTCCTCTCGTTCGCTCGTTGTTCGGGCTCGGTGCGTCGTCTGGAGACTGGTTGTTCTGGTGACGTCGGCGGCCGATACGGCAGTGAGAGGGACGAGGTCGGCTATGGATGATTTTTGCAATGTGCTTGCGTGCGCACTGAGAGAGAGCAGCTGCGACAACGGACGGGGCGGGATGGATGATGAGATGCCAGTCACTGTTGAGAAACGGCACGGGGCATTGTCTCTTTTTCTGAATCCAAACGGGTAGGTAAACTTGGAAACTTGGGGACTATTATGATCCTTGGCTATGGCAGATGTGATGGAGACTGGGACGGAGACGGGCGGCGCAAGTTCGGGCAGCCAGCCCAGAGCCGTTCGGAGCCCTGGGGTCGAGGTACGACTCTGTACCTTGGGTCTGGTCCCTGGCGGCGAGGGTCGCGAAGATGACCATTTCGCTGCCATCCATCAGGTACCGTATCGTCGCAACGAGTCAATCCGATACTTCGCGAATCGCTTGCTCGCCCGCTGCCTTTGCCTGCCCTGCCTGCTCCTGCTCGTCAACTCTCCAGGGTCATCATGGCCTAGAACAGCAAGGCGAGGCGTGGAGGTGCCGACACGGGCACCATGGGAAGATACTCGGCTATACAGTGTGGTGGGACGATGGCGCAAGCGGCGACTGGACCGTCCTGGGGCACTGCTGGGGCTGGAGGGAAGGGGGACAAGGGCTCAAGGGATCAAGGGAATGACCATGACGAGCGTGGTGGACGGGGGGCTTCGGTGGCCCCCAACCCATGGAGCGAGAGTGCTCGCCGTCCGTGGTGGGATCGGGCGCTTGAACGGGGGGGTCAACTCATAGAAACCTGTTTGACGAGACCAGCAAGGGCTTCTGTTTTAGCAGCGCCGCAGAGTAAGAGTCGAGAGTCAGGCGCCCGGGTGCCTTCTTCGTTTCCCATGTGCTTTTTCGCTGCCCTCTGAGGCGCGGCCGTCTCCCCTTCTCTGTAGAGCCTCCCGAACACGTTGTATGTCACTGGTGGAGGTCCGCGATAGAACCCCCAAATATCCCCCCTCCCCTGGTCCATCGCGGACTCGTGTGGCCCCGGTCGATGGGTGGGTGGTGGTGTGCATGTGGACGATGGTGCACCGCTGGCCGTACTATGGACGTAGGTGACAGTGGGGCTCACAGACAGTGGGATGGTTGATGGTGGCTTGTCCACGATGGAGGGAGGATTGGTGGATACCTGTAGAGACGGAATTGGTGGGGTGCTTGTGCGAGGACCCCCAAGACGAGGCAGGCGGAAGCCCATGGGCGGCGGACAGGACGGCGGACAGCACACTGAGCGCTAGTGTAGTTCCCGGGACAGCAAAAACACCTAGCATCGCCGCGCCCTTCACGTCTTGGGACAGTTTGTGCCGGTTCATGGGAGAATTCGGACCCTTATGACGATGCTCACTGGACCGCTGCCCAGTGGCTTTTCCTCCAACCTCGGACGGACAACAGGCGGAGCGGTTCACGGACGACGGGCAGCAAGTCAGATGGCAAGACGATATACAAACTAAATGTGGATAGTCGTCACAAGTGCGATCGAACTCGATACACGACAATTGTGGAAGCCCGCACAGAGCACCTTCTGCACCCCGAGTCCCCTGGTGAAGAAGGTCCCTTGCACAGCTTGCTGTCTATCCCACTCTACCATGCCATGGGCTGCTAATTACCTGGAGCCATGGCCTGGCGAGAGCCCCATCGGGATGGATATACATACATAGATACATACATACATATGCAGCAGTGCACAGCTGCACATTTGTCTATACAGTACTCTGGCGCATCCTTTGCACTGCAATGCCTTTGACATGCTGAAACTCACTTTGGAGATGATGCACCCTCAAGACTTGTCGGGTTCAGCGCAGCACGCAACACATACGCACACACGCACACACACACAACACACATCTGAATCGTGTCCCCCGCGGTAGCCGGCGTCGGCATCGATGCATCTCCACGGGACCTGCCACCCAAGTATCGGCGCGTGCACATCATGCCCTGGCGTGGACCTGACACGGCCGTATCTCGCACTCTAGTGGCCGTTGGCGGGTGCTGCTCCAAGGCCAAAAAAAGCAAAGCATCGAGCCCCAGGGCAGGGCAGGGCAGGGCATGCAAAGGCGTGGCATACCCAGGAAGGGAAAAGGACCATGGAAGGGCAGAAAAAGTAAAAAAAAAGTTTTGCCGCCGCCGTCAACGGAGCATCTTCGGGAGCCCCAGTAGCTTTCTGGTGAGACATGGTGCATCAGCGCCTGCGGGTACTAGTACAGTGTGCAGTTTGATATTGCCCAGGTGCCTCTTCCTCCGCCTCTAGAGCTCTAGAGGTATAGTAGCTCTCGGGCTGGCACTAATGAGAACCTCTGATCCACGCGCTTGGTTCCAGCTCCAATCCGTCGCCTGCAAGCGCAGAGCACCACCGGACCGGGCTTGCCCTCCTTCACCCAGCGAGGGCCGGCGGTATGGTGACAGGAAGGCAGAGCGCAGATGCGACGAGATGCGGGTTCGGTGCGATTGCCGGAGAGTGTCGCATCTGCTCATGCTCAATGAGGGTTAGGGGACTTGGACCTGTTGCCCATCGCAGCGAGAGCTGCGCAGTCACCAGTCATGACACTGCCGATGGCCATTCCGGCATAGCTGGACCCCCCGTCTCGAGCCCCTTCTCCACTGCAACTTCTGGGAGCTATGCCTGACAACTCGTCTCACACTTACTGATGCTGTCGATGAGCTGTGCGCGCCAGAGCAGAGAGCCATGTAAAGAGCCTCGTCCTGCAATGCGGGCAATGCAACGCTGCCCCCCAGGTCTCGCTTTGCTCCTCTCATAAACTCACAGCCAGCTCTGAGCCACCTGTCCTGTCCTGGCGACTCCAGTCGCCTCCGGCTCCAGTCTTTTTCATCTTCTCCAGTCGACGAGGCTCGCTTGGGGCGCCATGGGTTGATTGGACCAGACCTGGCTCCTGCATGGTGCGGCAACCTCTGCAAGGCCTCTGCAAGGTTCATCGCCGGCGTCTGTCGTGTCCTTGTTGGCTGCCCTGTGTTTTGCTTTGCTCTCCTGTGATTAGCCTCTGCTTCTGTTTTGTTTCTCGGTGCCCCAGTTTGGCAGCTGCTTGTTGCTGACCTTGGGGTTTGTTGGCCCCCCCGGGCTTTTTGAGGACCCAGGGCCCCAGCTGAATCGCAGCAACAAGACATCATCGTGCTTTCAAGGACCCTCGCCGTCATGCCCACGCGACCCCGTAGACCCTCACAGCCCGGGCGGTCCAGAATCTCTCTGTCCCCAGACGACCCCCCCTTGGCGCGCCATTCTAACCTTCGCGGCCCCTGTGCTGTGCCGCGCCTCTCCCGAAAGCGCCTTCCATTTGAGTAATTCGAGCTGGCCCGTAGCGTTTACGTCAGAAGCGCGGACGTAAAAAAACCCACTTGTCCTCGTGTGCAATTGCATGTGGGAATGGGAGATGAAGATCTCAAAACCCTTGCATCCTGGAAGCCCCTAGTTGGACCCTATCCATGTGGTTGTGCATTGCCCAGGTAGAGTTCAAAACGAAGCGTTAGTGTTGTTGGTGGTGGTGTTCTGGAAAACTTCACTCCTTAGGGCAATCACGTTGCTCATGTGTCGACTAATATCCGGCCAGCGCTGCATCCAGCAAATGTCGACCGCCGATCCAGGGACTTGGCCGATGGGAGATTTGCAGGTCATTGCCTTCTATGTTTAGGCAATGGTTTCAACTGCCTAGCGTGGAAGGCAGAGGCGATGGCGTCGATGCGCAGCCGAGAGCCATTGCACGCCTCACCTTACTCGACCTGTCATAGCCGCCCGACGAGCTGGGCGGCATCGATGGGCTTAGCTCGTCTACACTGCCAGGCCGTGATGGAGGTGCTGGCTGTCATAGGCTGCCTGGCCCGTCCCGTGTAGCGAAGTGATTCAGCGCTCGCAAGGTGAGACATTGCCTTCGATGCCATCCTCGCATTCCCCAGCGTCTCTAGAGACACACTCCGTCTCAGCCCCAAAGGCGCTCGTCAGCTCGTTCGCTTCTACCCCCGAGCAGCGCGAGAACCTCGCCTGCCCCGCCCGAGTTGCATGCGCCTCGGTCCTGTGTATCGGGCTGATTTTGATTCATCTCGACCCCCTCCGAGGGGTGCTATAGGCGCGACGGCGCGGGTACGGTACGGGTAAAACACCCAACCTTAAGGCATATACCTTAATATCCCACATGCCGCAGTTCATCGCTGCCGGGACACACACACACACACACACTACTTCCCCAACCCCAACTTCTCCCCCGCGACGTCAGCACGGATCCTCACGGAAGAACGCGGGCGAGCGGGTGCTCGGGTGATTTGCTGCTGCAAGAAGGACGGTAGCGGGCACGTAGAATCGTCAGCGAGTGGTCATTGTCGGTCATCCCCCAGATTTGGCCCTCCATGACGGATGCGCGATCCGGGAACTGAGGCATTCTCTCCGTCAGCCCTGCCACCCGAAGCTGTCCAGTCTCTGGTGCACGCCCGAGGCGTCGCGAGAGAGTGCTTTCTCACTGCAACATGCTATAGAATGTACCTCCAATGTCGAGGCTTCCGGGTGGAACCAAATCCGGCCGGGCCCTTGGACATGGTTTCTGATTGACAGACGAGACAAGGCCAGCCAAGACATCTGCGACCCCTCCAACCTTTGCCGCCGCGTCGCATGCAATAGCGATGCATGGTGGCGCGGCGCTGCTGTGCTGGCAACACGCTGGCTGACTTGTTCAGTGGGCTCGCGATCCTAGTTCGCGACCCAAGCGGCGAAGGCCCAGACACGCGCTCCAGTGGGGAGTCCCATTTCATTCAAATGCAATGTCGCCCTCGAAGCCCACCAGTCAGCCAGCCAGGACGCTGGTGCGCGACGCCCTGCCGTTCGTGCGAATTTTGGCCATGCGGCAGCGAGTGCAATTCCTGTGAAGCAGGACTGGTCCAGACGCACACCCCGCTTTCTTTCCCTTGATGCCACAGGCCCGGAGGGGGACCGAGAGCGTGGGTGAGGCCCTCTCGAGAGCCGTCATGACATGACACAACTCCGCTCCGCTCCTCCCCCCGGGCGTGATGCATTATCTTGAGTGGTCAATGGATACCAGAGCCGCCCTTCGCGACGGGAGCACCCATGATGCGGGGTGGTTAGCGAGCAGGAGAGCTGGACGCCATACATGATGTTCCACGGAGTGCAGTGCAGCGGTACCGTCCATCCAGTCTGGGACCCTCCACCTCCGGTAATCCGCTGGGCTCGCTTCGGGCAACTCTGCAAGAGGCACAAGACATTGCCCTAGACGGATAACCATGCAGTGATACAGAATCACGCAGGTACCAAACCGGCGAATTTCGCGGGGGCTCTTGGCCGTCAGTCACGGGATTCGGGTCTCACCCACGCTCTCCCACCTTCCAAGGCCGATGCCCCATGTCGGCTCCCACGCCGCCCATGTCCACGCCCACGAGGCTCACGCAGGGTCCCATCGCACACGCACGTCTTGCTGGGGAGTGAGACTGGTACGACAACCGGGAGCCGCCGTGAGTGCGCTGCCGCGGTCCGGAGGATGGCCAGCAGGGTTCATGCTGCTTGGCCTCGCGCAGTGCTCTCCGTTCTGGGGATCCTGGGGCGTCGTTTTGGGAGGGGGGGCAGGCTTTCTGGGAGGGCTGTCGCGCGCATCGTGAAATTCTTTTCCATGATGCAGTTTCACAAGCCAGCCGGTCACGGCTTCCGGCCTCTCGCTCCCTGGACCCCGTGTTCAAGGCCCATGGCTTGTGGGGAGTCATCACATCGCTCAGAGAGATATCACGACTCAAAGCCACCGATGCTGTCACCTTGAGTGGTCCCGGGGCCCCAGAACCGGGGACAGTGCCACACTTGGTCCTGATATTTGACCGTATGCCCGTTGAAGAACCCACTGTCTGCCTGCCCGCAAGGCTCCAGCGTTCCTCAGTCTCGGTTTTTCCTGATGGACGACCAGTATGACTCGGTTGTTTTGTCATTGCCAGCCACGAGATTGCCGATTGTCAGCTTCTTCATCAGTCATTTGCTGGCTGGTGGTGGCTCCTCCCCCCTCCTTTCCCGGGCCTGTTAGTATATGCCGAGACGCTTCGACAGAACCGACTGTCACACTGACTGGTCTACATGCAAGGGCCGTCTGATCGTGCCGCTCCTCGCACTGTCATGTAGGTCACTCGAAAATGGACCGGAAGCCTTGCCTGCCTCGTCCAGACATCCCATCGGGGCCCACCACCCTCCACCTCAACCCACCCTCCCGCGCTGTCGCATACAGATGTGATTGGTCTATATCCCCAGTGTGAATCCTTCAAACCGGATTTGCACGGCTCGGTTCCATCTATTTTTCTAGAAGCCTGCGCCCCTGCATCTTATTGGGAGCTTGGACCAAGCCAGCTGCAATGCTACTCTGCGTTCCGTCTGGATCACCTCTGCTAGGTACGCGCTACTACCTCCATCTATTTCCAGGCCGGATCGCCAGCATCACCGGGTTTCCGGTGCAGAACATCGCTCTCCGAGATGCCCAGGGTGTTTCCCAAGGAGAGGCTGACATGAAGGAAATACGCGCCCACGGGATCGTCGGTTTCCCACTGCCGACGGCGAGCAGCCAAGAAGCGCTCGACGACCCCCCAGGTGCCGGATCCGGCCGGAAGCTGTCGAATTGCTGCAGCAGGATTCCCGCGGATTATGCGAGTGTGGTGAAATTTCTTTCCTCGGCCTCTGATTTGCACTGCGACAAACGACCTGCACTCGAGCCTCATCTGACACCAACCGCAACCACTTGACAGGCTTCTTTCCTTTTTTTCTACTCCACTGCAACGAAATTGCCACGCCGCCATCGGTGCTGTCCATCGGCCTCCATCCATAATCGTCCCGCAATGTGGCTTGTCAGCCGCTGGGGAAGTGTGGGAGCTGGAATGACTTCTCGTTACAGATTCGCCAGGCGATGCCTTGCCGGACCTGCAGATCACACCCGTTACCTGACCGGTTTGGCGCCGCACACTTTTCTTCTTAGTCTTGTTTTGACCATCTGACAACATGAGTCTTCCCAGTACATAATAGCGATCGCTAACTAGTGTTTCCGTAATTACATCGCAAATCGAATCCCGTGAAAGCGCCTTTCCTGTTAAACTTAGCCGCATCTGCTTGACCGATGATTGACGAAATGCCAATCTGTCCATCCCCGGAGGCAGGCCGGAGGTAGTCTGGGGGAGGAGAAGGCTGGACCCTCTTCATTTCCACCCGAGTCCGGTGTTGCATCACGATGGCAGGGCAACTCAGTCGCCGTCGTCTCTTCTTCCGCGGAGCAAGAAGAGGCCACCGTGGTTGCCGGTGGCACACGTATATTTTCGCAATGCATTACATCTCGGGCGCATTGACCACAACCTCGAAAGGGGATGCATCTGCAGAGACTCGCTCCCAAGACATATCGAGCCATTTGAAGCGGCCATTCCCGTCAGTCGGTATGCCGCCCGACATCTCTCTCACATCCCATGGACGAGAGGCCACACCGGACATGAAAAGGCCGTCTTAACCGTCTACCGCCTACCCGTCTAACCAAACCTAAAGACTGGGAGACCAAGGAATATCCCTTTTGCACCTGTTCTCTTCTGCCATTGGCCAGCTTCTCCAGGCGTGGCTGGGCTTACCAACTGGGGCGTCGGTCAGATGGAGTCCTCAGGCATCACACCAGACCCCCACGCTGACAAGGGCTGATTGCAAAATCAAAACCTGCGTATCAACGCACACTAAAATTTTTCTTCTTCCTGCAACCCTCAGGTTTAGCCACGACTGACTGCCTTTGCACCTCGCAGATCGCCGGACCTGCAACGATCTACCGGACGCACCGCTTCCGGTATGTCGATGGCCAGGGCGACTCTCGAATTGCTTCGATGGCGGGCGAGCTCCGGTTTCCGTTGCCGCCGCCCTGGCAGCCCTTCGCCACGCGCCTGATGAGGCTGCGGCGTCTCGGCGACATTTACTGTCGTGCCACGAACGGACAGCAGCCCTTCATCCCTGGCGCTTCAAGCGAAGAGTTTTTCTTGGGCAGCCTCACTTTGGGCGGCTTCTGCAGTGCTACGGGTGTCCAGGTGACCGATCAATCTGTCGGTTCATGGACGGCCTACATTACTGGGAAGCCGAGTTTGCTCATGGGAGCCTCAAATTGGCGACCAGTTTTCACTGCTACCCCGTTTTCGACTAATCCAGTACCAATACAGCAACCTTGCTCATGTGACGTTTTGCCAGCTATTACGGTGATTAATCACCGTATTATCGACATTCAATGCTTGCTCTCCATTGGCTTGGATGTTTTCGCTCTGGCATAGATCAATGTAACTCGTTGCTGGGCACCCGGCTTTGAGAGGTCGTCTTGACTTCTTGGACAAGCCGGGAATCAGCTGTAGGCACATATCATAATTCATATATTTTTTTTCGCTTGTAACCACCATGGTCGTGTTCAAAGGCCAGCCAATGCCCAGGTACGGCAAGTGGCCGGATGAAACCCAATCCCACGCCAGCCACATTTGCGTGACCTCCCGCTCGAGACTAGAAGGCTATTGTCGGCATCTTGATACGGCTCTAGACATGCGTGATGGGAATCGCTAGTGTTGCACGGCAGACGTGGCTCACTCTATGACATAGGTCGCATCGGAGTGGTAGCAGATGATTCAGGGCCCCAGGCGGACGAATCGGAGCCGGTGTGATGGACGGTGAGAACCATGCCGCCGGCGATGCCGATGTCATCACGTCCTTGGGCGCCGTAGTTGACCGACAGACCTACCCAGTTTGGCAAGTCGAGGAAGCGGAAAGGCACGGTGAGGTGATGTCCCAATGCAGTAGAGGGAGGGTCAGAGGGCCAGCTCTTGCAGCCTGATGGAATCCTAGGGGTTCATCGGCCATGTGAAATGACGATCGATCTAGTCTGGTGCGCCCTCCCGTTCGCCCAACGCGACAAGGCCGTGGGCATGTCTGGCGTTTTGTTGCGTGCCGTAGTCTGTCAACTGTTGGGTCACCAGCGTGGGCGACGCAACCACCAGGCAGGTTGCTGTACCCAACGAGGTGCGAATAGCCGCCCCGTCTCGACTCGATAGGATACCGACTGTTCGTATAGCCTCTTGGGACGGCAGAGATGCTAGTGGCTACGGCCGTGGGATTTGGGCGATGCAGCAGGCTAGTTTTGGGCATGCGGCGCATCACACAACCGGTCGATCGGCCGAAGCGTGACCAACGAGGGCTCGATTTGTGTTGAGCCCGATTACCATCTGTGCCACTATACGCGACTTACGTAGCTGGGAACGACGGGGCGCGCTACCAGCGAGACTGGAGTCAGGTCAGTGCAGTGCGCGGCGGCGCTCTGTACACCAAAAATACATTTCTGACGGGGCGGGATGGGGAAGGG
>NAGG01000077.1:0-31636 GCA_003031705.1 Calonectria naviculata
ACGTAGTTAAACCGAGCGTTAAAATAACGTAAAGTGTCTAAAGTTAGACCCGAAGCCCGGTGATTTTACCATAATCAGGATTATAAAAGTCCGAACGGAATATTGTAGCATAAATATCCGAAGAATTATGGTAGGTGTAGTGAAAGACAATACTGACCGGGATAGCTGGTTTTCTGCGAAACCTATAATAGTAGGCAATTTAAGTTAATATCTTAGCAGGTACAGAATTTAATCTCAGACAAGACATTAAATGTTTTATTTTGTACAAATTGGGGGATCATGAAGATTTTATCAGTGAGTATGCAGACTCGGAATGGCAAAGATATATCTTAAATCATCAGACATAGAATGATAAGGTTGTATGTCAAAAGGGAAACAGCCCAGAACAAGAGTTAAGGTTCCTAAATTATTCGTTGAGTGAAATTAAGAAGGTTTTTATTAAAGTCGACAAGGAGATAGGCTTAGAAGCAGCCACAATTTTATGACCTCGTAACAGAGCGCTTGTTAAGTTTTAAAAGCATCGAAAATTTACCGGATCTAAACAATATACCGAAACCTTGTCCATATTAGTTTATAATAAAAATTTTATTATAATTAAGTGGGGTAGCAGAACGTTGAGCTGAATTATGATTTTTATTTTTTAAATAAAATTATGTGTGTACGCAAGCTATGCTTGTACGTATGCTTCAATTTAACTCAAGCGAGAATGGTGACATGAGTAACTAAAAGAAAATTTTCCGCCTAAAGCTTATGGATATAATTAAGTAACGGCCTCTAAGTTTATATTATCTAAAGATTTAAACGATGAGACAATCTTTATTACTAAGGACGACATTTTATGCTTATTTATAAGCAGTAGTGAAAAATGTACTGGAAAAATAGTAATATATTTATATATAGCTTTTAGCAATATATAAATGAAAAGTAACCGTACCTAGAATCTGAAACAAGTAAGCTAGTAGAGAATACGAAGGCGTAAATGAGCTAACAATCATAAAGGAACTCGGCAAATTGACTACCGTAACTTCGGGATAAGGAGAGCTCATTATTCTTGATTAATATCAAGTAAAGAGGAAGAAGCATGAAATAGTGTTGTACGACTGTTTAATTAAAACACAGCACTTTGCTGAAAGATTAAAAATCTAAGTATAGAGTGTGATGTCTGCCCGGTGCCGGCTGGTTAACAGATATAATTGGATATACTAATATCTGATGTAGACGGAAACCCCGGTTAAAGGCGGCCTTAACGTGAGGGTCCTAAGGTAGCGAAATGCCTTGGCCGTTAAATGCGGTCTTGCATGAATGATGTAACGATACAACAGCTGTCTCTATGATTGACTCAGTGAAATTGGAATAGCTGTGCAGATACAGTTTACCTCTAGTTAGACGAGAAGACCCTATGCAGCTTTACTGTCACTAATTATAGAGTATGATAAACAATTTTCAGATTATAAGGTAATTGACTAGATGACAATGAGAATCCTTTATTTTTTTTTCATATGAATGAATTGGTTTAGGATTATGAGATGTGTAATTTTGTTTAACAAGACTACATAACTTATATTAGTAAATCAACCTAGTTCAGCTTATTTATTTAAAATAAGTAACCTTTGGTAAGGAACTATCGCTAGGGGACAGTTTATGTGGGGCACAGACCCTGTAAAGAGTAAACAGGAGTGTCTAAAAATTTACAAATATTTTGTTTGCGATTTAAGGTAGTTTAACTATTTTTAATCATATAAAATTATTTATATGTGCATTTTTATGTATATATATTTAAAATTAGGTAGGATTTTCACTATATAGAAATTAGAGATAATTAGAAACATTATGTATTAACTAATGTTTTTTAACTATTCTATAGAATAGTTATGTTTAAAATATCTAAAAAGCTCAACGGCTTAATCTTGCCTTACTGTTTGATTATCTACAAATCTTACAGTTGCGTAAGCAGGGCATAGGATCACAAGATGCAACAAGGAAAGATCTTGGATTATTGGAAAAGCTACGCTAGGGATGTTTGTCCTTTAATATTTTATTTAGTGTTATAAACACAATATAAATAAAATAATTAATAAATAAATTGGGTAAATTTCAAAAATTACTAATTTAGTAAATTTGAAGCGAAGTTTATCTTAGCATAAATTATAAGATAAAAACGTTCAACGACTATAAGGTGAGTTATATGCAATAAACAATAATCCTTTTTAACACCCAACATTTTTATTATATATATATTTAAGAAAAATAAAACAAATAATATATTTCAATCAATATGAAGAATAATAATATAAAAATGGATATTTTTAATACTAATTTAAAAAAAAATCCTAAAACAATACTATTAAGAAGAAAAAAATGTGATATAGGAATGACTAAGTATTTACCTTCATTCTCTAAAGAATGAAAAAATACTGTATATTCTTTTAATAAAAACACATTAAAAAATATACCGGTAAATGATTTAAATATAAATAAAATAATAAAAGGTTATTTTAATTTATATTTTAAAGACAATAAATTTACAAATTCTAAATTTATATTACTTAAAAGAAGACGTAATTTATTAAGAAGAATACATGTAAGTAATGCAGAAATTAAACATACTAATAATAAAGCAATAATTACTTTATATACTATTAATAGAGAAAAAAATGTATTAAAAAAAAAATACTTAAAAATAAATAAAAAAATAAGTAAAAGATTAATAGCAAAACGTTATTTTTTATTGTATAAAAAAAATATACATAAAATATATAATGTGTTAAACAAACATATGGTTAACACTACTGTAAGAAACGATACACAAAAAGATCGTATTTTTATAAATGATATAATAAGAAAGAAAAATTTTATAAAATATAAATTAGAATATTTAAATAAATTTATAAAATTAAAAGATCTTTATTTAAAAAAAGTTTGAGGTATTATTCTTAATAAATATGCAAGAAAATATTTAAGATTATTAAGAAAATATGATTTATTATATTCTCTTAATCAATATAAATTTAATAAATTAATATTTTTACCTATATTAAGTAATTTACTTAATAAAATTATAGGTAAAAAAATAGAATATAATATAATTAATTTAAAATCTATTGCTAACAATACAGATCTTTTCACTAATGCTTTAGCATTAAAATTAAAAAAAAGAAGAATTAATTATATAAAAAATATGTTTAGTATTTTAAATAGAGCATATTTACCTAATGTTAATACTTTTAAAGAAAGATCTAGAATTAATAATAATATTGTATCAATAACAGCACAAGAAAAAGAATTAAAAATAATTTCTAATATAGGTGTATCTAACCTATATTCTTCTGTGCAAACTAGCTCTAATTTATCTAAATTATTAGATAATCGTGCTAATGTTAATAATAAAGAAATACCTAATAAAATTTATGATTCTATAGGATATAAACATATGGGAGGTATAAGATTAGAAGTTAAAGGAAGATTAACTAAACGTTATAGAGCGGATAGATCTATATATTCATTAAAATGAAAAGGTGGATTAAAAAATATAGATTCTTCTTTCAAAGGTTTAAGTTCAGTTTTATTTAGAGGTAATTCTAAATCAAATATGACTTATTCAATAGCTCAATCAAAACGTCGTATAGGAGCCTTTGCAGTAAAAGGTTGAATAAGTGGTAAATAATAAATGGTAAGCGCTGTCTATCCATAACACTTATATACATAAATACTAATTAAGGTGAATATACAATAAAAATAAAATAAAATATATATAAAATAAAGATGAAGACATAGTCTGAACCATTTTGAAAAAAATGGAAATATTAGTGTGTGTACACTATTTATGATAACATATAGAACAGGCTAATTTGCGCAAGAGTGTACAAAATGAGTGCGCGGTTTGGCACCTCGATGTCGGCTTAACTTATCCTCATGGATGCAGGAACTATGTAGGGTGCGACTGTTCGTCGATTAAAAAGTTACATGAGCTGGGTTAAATACGTCGTGAGACAGTATGGTTTCTATCTTCTAGGGGGAATTAGAATATAATAAGAACTAACTTTTGTACGAAAGGAACAG
Organism: Calonectria naviculata; assembly: GCA_003031705.1. Classification (NCBI taxonomy): domain Eukaryota; kingdom Fungi; phylum Ascomycota; class Sordariomycetes; order Hypocreales; family Nectriaceae; genus Calonectria; species Calonectria naviculata. The sequence continues at coordinate 4,060 of NAGG01000077.1, forward strand.
GAAGAATTAAACTTGTAAAAGGGTTAAATAATAGTTACTAACCTATGGTTTACCTGTTGTCTATGTGCCCAAATATTAAATATATATAATTTATTATATATATCTGTATAGTTTTCTATACATAGGGATGTTTCTTTCACTAAGATAAATGCATAACATAGGCACGGCAGGAAAGCTAAGTTGGTCAAGGATAAGTGCTGAAAGCATATAGGCACGAAGCTTATCTTAAGATATTTCTTAAATATGCGTAAAATAATATTACGAATTAAATCATAGGCTTCATCCGTAAGAATCTTGAGATTTTTAAGAATGAAGTACTAATTTCATAAATTACTATTTATAAATATATCATCATAATATAATCGCCTGATTAGCATAAAAGTAATGCAATTGTTTTGTAATCAATAGAAGTAAGTGCGATACTTACATTGGGCTTTGGATGTGCAAGCTTTGCTTCCTTTAAAGGAAGCAAAACACATAATTAATGTGTGCATCTTTGCAGGTTTGCAAATGTATGCTTCGGATATCATAGGGATATAGCATACAAAAAGGATTAGTAGTCAAGTGGTAAGACATAGCTCTTTCAATGCTACCATCGCAGGTTCGAATCCTGTCTAGTCTATAGCGGGTTAGTGTAATAGTTAACATCTTCGGCTCATGCCCGAAAGCTATAGGTGCGAGTCCTGTATCCGCGTAGGGCTATAACTTAATCGGTAAAGTGTACTGCTCATAACAGTAATTATAAGTGTTCAAGTCACTTTAGCCCTAAATATGCAGCTTGCTTGCAAAATCCGAGTGGTGGAATCGGTAGACACGTCGAACTTAAGCTTCGGTGCTTATAGCATGAAGGTTCAAATCCTTCCTCGGATAATAATACAATATATACTAATATGTATGACATAATATTTAACAAAAAAGCTTGCATTGGCTAAACAGTACAAAAATTAAATTTTAATTTTATATGGCGCTATTGCGATAGCTTACTAAACAGCAAAGGTGTTTTTGCTTGCGGAAGCATGCATGCTTCTCTAGCACAATTTAGCCTATTAGTAATAAGTTATCCTTAAGGATAAAATAGTGATATTTATTGCCTATATATATTATATATAGTAATAAGTATTTACAATTATAGCTTTAGCTTATATCTAATTATAAGCTAGGAATATTAGAGTATATAGTAATATATTTGATATATATATAAGTATTGAATGTTAGCTTTACTAAGGGGATATAGTTTAACTGGTAAAACTGTAATTTTGCATATTATTAATTCGGGATCGAGTCCTGATATCTCCATATAATAAGCTTGTGAAGCTCAATTGGTTGAGCAGAACGTTGAAGTTGTTTTGGTTGTAAGTTCGAGTCTTACCACGAGCATATAATAATAAAATTAAGGTAGTACTCTCCTCATATAAACAGCACTATTTATAAAGGACCTTTAGATATTCTATTTAATGGGTGCGCTTTGCACGCATTGAAGCTTATTATGCTTCCTTGTAGGCTTATGACTGTGAACATGAAACTAGCTAAAGCTATATATATAATAAATAGGTATTTTAAAGGGACTTTAGTATAATGGTGAATGCGTATGACTTTTAATCATTAAAATGTAGGTTCGAATCCTGCAAGTCCTATAAATACTTTTACTTTGAAACTTATCAACATAGCTTTCTTTTATTAGGAAGTTAACATGCAATGTATACAATAAGCTTGTGAAGCTCAATTGGTTGAGCAGAACGTTGAAGTTGTTTTGGTTGTAAGTTCGAGTCTTACCACGAGCATTAGTGTTATTTATATTATTATGCTGTTTAAGTAAGACATTATTTTTCTGAGGCAAGCATTCTACGTAAGAATAAGGCACAGATTTAACTTACGGTACTCTAGTATATAAAACTATGGATTGTAACAATAGGTATGTTGGAATTGGTAGACAAATCCGTTTTAGGCACGGATGATAGTAATATTGTGTAGGTTCAAGTCCTACTACCTATACATCACTTTATTATACGAATGCTTCTGAAGAAAATATTATACGTAGGAATAATTCTACGCAAGTCACAACAGGCTAAAATTACATATACAAAATTATTAAGATATGCTAATGAAACATAGTAATATCCTATTGATTAACGGGTAGATCATAAATTTTTGGTATTTACAGTCGGTGTTCGAATCACCGTAGGATAATTATAATTTAATCTGATAATATATGGATACGCAACGACATGCGTGTTTATAAACGGATATGTACTTGGCTATATGCTTCTTATACCCAGGTGTGTTTAACAAACAGGCCTATAAATCTTATAAATTATAGATAATTATATACAGATATAAGGTAGATATAACTCAATAGGTAGAGTGGCTATTTGTGGTGTAGCCTGTTCTCGGTTCGAATCCGAGTATTTACCCTTCGTGTTAAGCTTTGTTTAGCTTTCCTGCGAAATATTTATAGTTTTTAGTGTTTATATTCATTCCTATGTATAAATGCGCTACAACGCTATACATTAAAAGCAGAGCCTAGGTAGTTTAAACGGTTAAAACCTTAATTTCATACGTTAAAGATGAGAATTCGATTTTCTCCCAAGGCTGATTAAATTTAAATAATGCTTATTAAATAAATTATTTAGGGGCAATAAATTACTAGTATTTATTATCTTTTGATAACTAGTAAAATTATAACAACATACATATTAAATAATGATTATATTATCTATATTATTAGTTTTATTATCTAATGCCGTCAATATAAGACGAGATTTATCTATTCTATTTAATAGAATAGCTGTGTTAATTTTAGTATATTGTATCTTACACGACATGTCTTCTTTATCTGTTATAACTAAAGGTATAGGATTACATGGTGGTTTATTACTAATGACAAGTACAACACAAATATTCCATATTTTTGTTTTTGTTGTAAGTATATTAATACTACAGTTAACTAGTTTTTATCCCAGAAAAGTTTGAGTATCAGAATATTCATCTGCATCAGACTTATTATTAAATAAATTTGTTTATTATAACACAAAAATAATAAATAAAATGGGAGAACATTTAAAAATTATTGAATATCCTTTAATAATATTATTCGTTATAACTGGTGCAATATTATTAATGTCTACTAATGATTTAGTATCTATTTTCTTAGCAATAGAACTACAAAGTTATGGTCTTTATATATTAAGTACTATATATAGAAATTCTGAATTATCAACTACAGGAGGTTTAATTTATTTCTTATTGGGGGGATTAAGTTCTTGTTTTATCTTATTAGGTACTGCATTATTATATGCAAATTCAGGTACTACAAATTTAGATGGTCTATACATTATAACAAGTATAAGTGATATAAGTACAAATTTATGATATACACCTTATTATATTAACCTTTCTTTAGTAGTCTTTACTATAGGATTCTTATTTAAAGTAAGTGCAGCACCATTCCATTTCTGATCACCTGATGTTTATGACGCAATACCTACAATAGTTACTACATTTGTAGCTATAGTAGCTAAAATATCTATATTTATACTATTATTACAATTAGTATATTATACTAGTGCTAACTTTACAGCAGGTACTATGAATTGAACAACTATTTTATTAATAAGTTCATTATTTTCATTAATAATAGGAACTGTTGTAGGTTTAACTCAATATAGAATAAAAAGATTATTTGCCTATAGTACAATATCTCACGTAGGATTTATACTTTTAGCTTTAAGTATATCTAGTGTTGAATCTACTCAAGCATTTATTTTCTATTTAACACAGTATTCTATAAGTAATGTTAATTTATTCTTTATATTAATAGCTATAGGGTTCTCTCTATACTGTTATGTAAGCGAAAATAAAGAACATGAAGAATTAATGGATAAAAATAATTCACCAATTCAATTAATAAGCCAATTAAAAGGTTATTTCTATATAAATCCTTTCTTAGCTATAAGTTTAGCTATTACTATATTCTCATTTGCAGGAATTCCTCCTTTATTAGGATTCTTCGGAAAACAGATGGTATTAAGTGCAGCTTTAGATCAAGGTCTTATATTCTTATCTTTAATCGCTATATTAACTAGTGTTATAGGTGGATTATATTATTTAGGAATAGTTAAAGAAATGTTCTTTAGTTTACCTGAATATAAAATAAATCCTTTATTAGAAAATTTAGTATTAAAAGGTAATATATTAGATAGCAATAAAAAAGCTGTTAAAAAAGATATAAACTTTAATTATAAAAATATAGCAATATCAAGTCCTATTGCTTTTGTAATTTCTACAATTACACTTGTTATTGGATTATTTTTATTTATAAACAAAGAATGATTAAGCATGGGTACCATATTGGTACAAATATTATTTAATAATTAAATGAGTAGTGTTACTTTTCTTTTCATGTTTGTAACTATTTTAGCAATAGTTTTCCTACTTCTTAATTTTATTCTTGCTCCTCATAACCCTTATCAAGAAAAATATAGTATTTTCGAATGTGGATTCCATAGTTTCCTTGGTCAAAATAGAACTCAATTCGGTGTAAAATTCTTTATATTTGCATTAGTTTATCTATTATTAGATTTGGAAATTTTAGTGATTTATCCTTATGGTCTTAGCGTATACGATAATGGTATTTATGGGTTAATTGTTGTACTTATATTCATAGGTATAATAACTGCAGGATTTGTATTTGAATTAGGTAAAAATGCATTAAAAATAGATAGCAGACAATCAAATAATTATTTTTACAAATCAAAAAAATTTATTAATATGTTTAATGAATATAAATAATTAATATTATTTCTATTTATTAGTGCTGCGTCATTATACGCACGAACAAATTATTTTGTGGAATTTAAATTCCTAAAATTTATATAATATTTTAACAGAATATATTATTTAAATAATTAAGTTATAAAAAAATAAATTTACATAATCTTTTTTTTTTCTTATGTTACAATCATCAAAAATAATTGGAGCAGGATTAGCTACTATAGGTTTAGCCGGAGCAGGTATAGGAATAGGAGTAGTATTTGGATGTTTAATAGTAGGAGTAGCTAGAAACCCTTCATTAAAAAATCAATTATTCTCATATTCTATACTAGGATTTGCTTTCTCAGAAGCAACTGCCTTATTTGCTTTAATGATGGCTTTACTTTTATTATACGTAGCCTAATTTAATCATAGATATAGTTAAAAATTTATAACTTAAAGTGCTGAAAATATATAACATTTTCAAATGTTATTTAACTCAACGCAATTCTATTATAATATAATTTTTAATTGTACGAAGCCTTCTATATATAATAAAGCATAGTTTTATGCTCTATGTATATATAGGATAGTTAGTAATTATTATGCTTTTATAAAGTAATAATAACAGAAATATAATTATAATTAGAAACTTTTTTTTACAACATATAAATGAAAAATTTATTTAATACATTTATTAATTTTGATGCACCTTATCCTTGAGGAATTTACTTCCAAGATAGTGCTACTCCACAAATGGAAGGATTAGTGGAACTTCATGATAATATTATGTACTACTTAGTACTAATATTATTCAGTGTAGGTTGAATATTATTCTCTATAATAAGAAATTTTGCTTCAACAAAAGCACAAATATCACATAAATACTTAAACCACGGTACTTTAATAGAATTAATATGAACTATAACACCAGCTGTTATATTAATATTAATAGCATTCCCTTCTTTCAAATTATTATATTTAATGGACGAAGTGAATGATCCTTCTATGACTATTTTAGCTGAAGGTCACCAATGATACTGAAGCTACCAATACCCTGATTTTATAGATTCTAGCGAAGAATTTATAGAATTTGATTCTTATATAGTTCCAGATTCAGACTTAGAAGATGGAGGATTAAGAATGTTAGAGGTGGATAATAGAGTAATAGTTCCTGAATTAACACATATCAGATTTGTAATTACAGCTGGTGACGTTATTCATGCTTTTGCTGTACCTTCTTTAGGAATAAAATGTGATGCATATCCAGGTAGACTTAACCAAGTTTCAGTATTCATAAATAGAGAAGGAGTATTCTATGGACAATGTTCTGAAATATGTGGTATATTACACAGTTCAATGCCTATAGTTATAGAATCTGTAAATATAGATAAATTCGTTCATTGACTTTACTCTGCTTAATTTATACTAAGGTATAGATTTTTCTTTTATTGATAGGAAAGCTTAGCTTTCTTTTGCTGCCGCACAAGCTAAAGCAAAAGTGGCTAATAAAAAAAGAGATATTAGTTTAAGGGTAAAACTTGATGCTACGGCCATCACAATTGTAGTTCAAATCTACAATATCTCTAGTATAGATATATAACTATGCTAAAAATTATAAGGTATGTAAACACTCGGTGTGTGACTATAAATATGTAGCTTGCTAAGCCAGCTAGGGATTTATTGTTATATATTCCTTAAAGTTAATATTAACAATCCCTAAGGTTACGCGGTGAAACCATACTATTTATAGTTTGTGCATACAGACAGGCAGACATGTATTCTTGCGAAAGCGATACAAGTCAACAAGCAAGCCAGAATAATTAGTGGTGGTTTTTGTTAAAAGAAAATATGAATTTAACTTTAGTACTTTTTTTAATAGGAATCCTAGGATTTGTATTTAATAGAAAAAATATAATATTAATGCTTATTTCTATAGAAATAATGCTATTATCTATAACATTCCTAATATTGGTAAGTTCTGTTAATATTGATGATATAATAGGACAAACTTATGCTATATACATTATAGTTGTAGCTGGAGCAGAATCTGCTATTGGTTTAGCTATTTTAGTAGCTTTTTATAGACTTAGAGGAAGTATTGCAATAGAATATAAATAATGTATTTAAGTATAATAGTATTACCTTTATTAGGTTCTATAGTATCCGGTTTTTTTGGTAGAAAAGTCGGTGTAACAGGTAGTCGTATTTTAGGTTGTTTAAGTATATTAACAACTACAATATTGGCTATTGTTGCTTTTTTTGAAATAGGATTTAATAATAACCCTGTTTCAATAAATTTATTTAAATGATTAGATAATGAATCATTTAACATGGTATGAAACTTCCAATTTGATAGTTTAACAGTTTCAATGTTAATACCTGTGTTAATTATTAGTTCTCTAGTTCATTTTTATTCAATAGGATATATGAGTCACGATCCTCATAATCAAAGATTCTTTAGCTATTTAAGCTTATTCACTTTCATGATGATAATATTAGTTACAGGTAATAATTACCTATTAATGTTTGTAGGATGAGAAGGAGTGGGAGTTTGTTCTTATTTATTAGTTAGTTTCTGATTTACTAGAATAGCTGCTAATCAAAGTTCTTTATCTGCTTTCTTAACTAATAGAGTCGGGGATGCTTTCTTAATGATAGGAATGTTTATTATATTATGATCTTTAGGTAACTTAGATTATAGTGTTGTATTCTCATTAGCTCCTTATATGAACGAAAATATAATTACAATTATAGGTATATGTTTATTAATAGGTGCTATGGCTAAAAGTTCTCAAGTAGGTTTACATATTTGATTACCTATGGCGATGGAAGGACCTACTCCTGTATCTGCTTTAATTCACGCAGCTACAATGGTTACAGCTGGAGTATACTTATTAATACGTTCATCTCCTTTGATTGAATATAGCTCAACTGTATTATTAATATGTTTATGATTAGGTGCAGTTACAACTGTATTTAGTTCTCTTATTGGATTATTCCAACAAGATATTAAAAAAATTATAGCTTATTCTACTATGAGTCAATTAGGTATGATGGTTATAGCTATAGGTTTATCTTCTTATAATGTGGCTTTATTCCATTTAGTTAATCATGCTTTCTATAAAGGATTATTATTCTTAGGAGCAGGTGCAGTTATACACGCTGTGGTAGATAATCAAGATTTAAGAAAATATGGAGGATTAATATCATTCTTACCTTTAACTTATTCTGTTATATTAATAGCTAGTCTTAGTTTAGTGGCTTTCCCATTTATGACAGGATTCTATAGTAAAGATTTTATATTAGAATCTGCTTATGGTCAATATCATTTTAGTAGTATAGCTGTTTACGTTATAGCTGTAATAGGTGCTATATTCACTACATTATATTCAGTGAAAGTTATATACTTAACTTTCTTAGCTAACCCTAATGGACCAGTGAATTATTATAGAAATGCTCATGAAAGTGACATATTTATAAGTTTACCTTTAGTTGTATTAGCTATATTCTCTATCTATTTTGGATATATTACTAGAGATATATTTATAGGTTTAGGTTCAGGTTTCTTTGTGGATAATAGTATATTTATTCACCCTGTTCATGAAATAATGATTGATACTGAATTTGGTGTACCTACTATATTTAAGTTAATTCCATTTATACTTACTGTGTCTTTCTCAGCATTAGCTATAATATATTCAGAATTTATGCCTAATCTTGTATCTAACTTTAAATTATCTAATTTAGGTTATTATATCTATGGTTTCTTTAACCAACGTTTCTTAGTAGAATTCTTCTATAATAAATATATTGTTAACTCAGTTTTAGAAATAGGAGGTCAAACTACAAAAGTTTTAGATAAAGGTAGTATAGAATCAGTAGGTCCTTATGGATTTGGTGTAATTTTAACTAAATCAAGTAAAATTATATCTAGTTTAAGTAATGGTGTAGTAACTAATTACGCTCTTTACATATTAATTGGTGCTTGTTTCTACTTATCTATATTTACTTTTGTTCCTGTAGTTTCAGATATTATAAATTCTATTACAATATCTTGTGTTGCTATATTAATGATATTTAACGTTAATTCAATAAGTAAATTAGTAGGATAAGGTTTATATCATAACTAAGTTTATCTTTAACTCTAATTATTGCTTATAATAAGTAATAATTATTTTTATAAATATTTAAAAAAATATACTTAGAACAGATAGTATAGAATTTTTCTTTTCTTATTTTTAAGAATAATATTGTAAATTTTACAGTTTTTAATAAATACTAATTAATTAGTAAATAATAAATAAATATATATACCCACTTTCTAGCTTGCTAATAAATAGTAAGTAAATGAATATAGCTCAGGTAAATATATTTATATTTATATAATAAATATATTATAAATTATCACCATGAGAATATTAAAAAATCACCCTTTATTAAAATTAGCTAATGGTTACTTAATAGACGCTTCACAGCCAAGTAATATAAGTTACCTTTGAAATTTTGGATCTTTATTATTATTATGTTTAGTTATACAAATTGTAACAGGAATTACATTAGCTATGCATTATAACCCATCTGTAGCAGAAGCCTTTAATTCTGTAGAACATATTATGCGTGATGTAAACAATGGATGATTAGTTCGTTATTTACATAGTAACACAGCATCTGCTTTCTTCTTCTTAGTGTACTTACACATAGGAAGAGGTATATACTACGCATCATACAGATCTCCTAGAACATTAACATGAGTTATAGGTACAATAATACTTATAGTTATGATAGTTACAGGTTTCCTGGGTTACCAACATAGCCCAAAATGGTTTAATAATGGTGTAATTTTTAATTCAACAAAATATAATTGTACTTCTCTAAAAAAAGGAAGATGTTACAGTACATCTTCATCGGTAAATAATCAGCACTCTAAAATTGTTTCAAAGTTTTTAACAAATAAAAATATAAAACCTGTTTTTATATTTGAAGATCTTAGAAATGAAAATACTAAAAATAAGATTAAAGATCAAACAAAAGGTCTAAGTGGTATTTATTTAATTTTAAATAAGATTACTCTTGATTTTTATGTAGGATCTGCTTCTACTGATAAATTATATACTAGATTCTACAGACATCTAATCAATCTAACTGGAAGTAAGATAGTCAAGTTAGCCGTAAATAAGTATGGTATAGACAACTTTGTGTTTATAGTATTAGAAACATTTACAGAAAAGACTACTGTAGAAAATAATAAAAACCTTTTAGATGTAGAAGATTTTTATTTAAAATCTTTATTACCTAATTATAATATATTAACTGAAGCTGGATCTAGTTTTGGTTATAAGCATACTGAATTAGATAGAATAAAAATGAAAACTAATTACAGTGAAGAACGGCGTATGCTTATAGGTAATTTAAATAAAAATAAACAATTTAGTGATACTACTATAGAAAGAATGAGCCAAAGTGCTTTAAACAGAAGTAAAAGAGAGTTTAGTGAAGAAGCTTTAGATAATATGAAGAAAGCCTCTAAACCTATTATACTTTATAATATTGAAAATAATACAGTGTTTGGCGAATATAGTAGTATAACTGATGCGGCTTTCAGTTTAGATTGTAATATAAAAACAATAAATAGAGCCCTAAAAACTGAAAAGAAAGTATTATTAAGACGTTGAATTGTAAATTACAAATAAACTATTATTAATCTATAGTCCCACAAGTTTAATTTCTTATGTAACTTCTAGAAGAAAATAAGATAAAAGTGGAATAACCTGACGGGGTTATTGAAGAATTTTAATTAATTCTTTGGCAATACTAGTGAAAACGATCAAAGTATTATATTATATAATAAGAGATCGTCGGTTCTCTAGAGGATCGCGACAGACTGGGTCACTGGTGGGTAGCTGAAATGCTGCTTAATGCACAGTCGGAACTTTTTATTTATTGTATGGATAAATAAATATGATATTCGAATTCAAAGATATCATAGCTTTTAATAATAATAATCCTTTTTATTTTAAAAGTAAGTATTTGTATGTTTTACCATACGGACAAATGTCATTATGAGGTGCTACAGTTATTACTAATTTAATTAGTGCTGTACCTTGAATTGGACAAGATATAGTTGAGTTTATCTGAGGAGGTTTCTCAGTTAATAATGCTACATTAAACAGATTCTTTGCTTTACATTTCGTATTACCTTTCATATTAGCTGCATTAGTATTAATGCACATGATAGCTTTACACGATACAGCTGGATCAAGTAACCCTTTAGGAGTACCTGTTTACTATGACAGATTACCTATGGCTCCATATTTCTTATTTAAAGATTTAATTACTATATTTATCTTTATATTTGTTTTATCTGTATTTGTATTCTTCTACCCTAATCTATTAGGTGATACAGATAACTATATAATGGCTAACCCTATGCAAACTCCTCCGGCTATAGTACCTGAATGATATCTTTTACCTTTCTATGCTATATTAAGATCAATACCTAATAAATTATTAGGAGTTATAGCTATGTTAGCTGCTATATTAATTATAATGTTATTACCTATAAGTGATTTAGGTGCAACAAAAGGTTTACAATTTAGACCTTTAAGCAAGATAGTATTCTACATATTTGTAGTAAATTTCTTACTTTTAATGCAATTAGGTGCTAAACATGTAGAAAGTCCATTTATAGAAATAGGACAATTAAGTACAGTCTTATATTTCTCACATTTCTTATTTATATTACCTGCTGTAAGTATATTAGAAAATACTCTTGTAGATTTAGATTTACAAAATAGTAAATAATTTACGCTATAAGCATAGTGTTTTATAACGCATCAATTAAATGTAACTTATAATTTTAATTATAGTTTGTTTTATGTATTATTGTTAATATTATTATCAATAATATAAAGATTATGTTTGTAAACGGTTTTACACGGTGATTGCAGATCATTTGAATGAGGTTCAATTCCTCCTTAATCTTATTAACTTTTCTACACAACTTGCTCTGTATGCTTCTAAGAAGCATTCCTTGCAACATAGCTTTATAACTTGCTAAACATTAGTAAATTAAAGCTAAAACTATGGAGAGCTAAAATTGTAGTTAATTATAAATAATATATAAAAAATTATTATATATATATTCTTGTTAATTATATATAATACTAATATTAATAAATACAAACAAGTTACTATAAATAATTATAGAATATACTTATTATATATTTGCTTCTTTAATATAAAGATGTTTTTATTGCATAATTTGCATATTTCACTAGGCAACTAGCTGATTTATTAACAAAGTATGTTATATTAACATGCTTTTATAGAACATAGATATCAATTATCGAACAATTGTACTATTTGTATTTAAATCATTATATAGGAGTGCTTAAGGTGATTTTTTTTATTAAGATATCATATAAATGTTTCATATATTCATCGCTTAGGGGCACAGAATATATAATCATTTGTATTGATTAGCTATAAGCTATCATAATAAAAGAAAATAAGAAAGTAATACTATAAATTTCTATAAATTTTGAATGATTGTGGGTAGTTTGCACAGTGCAAGCTAGATATATATATATAATGTGTGCATACACTGCTAGTTGTATGTATTCATGCATGGTTAACTATCAGAACAAAGCGCTATCATGTATGCCCCCATGAATTTTAACTATATATAAATGTATGCTAATAGATAAATAGGTTGCATGTTTTACATCAACAAATTAAACTAAAGCTATAGTAAATACCTTATTATATTATAGTTGGTTAATTAACTATATTTATCACTTATAGATAACAGTTATTATATTAATTAAGTATATTATAATATTTATGTATATTTAATACTAAAATTAAGTAGCAGGAAAAGCAATAGTGTTTGACTGCGCATACATAAATTTATAATAAGAATACAATTATTAACTAAAATTATTGGTTAATGACTTTAAAATAAGAAATTATGTTTTCTAAAAGTACTCAAATAATTACCTAATTTTGTCTTTAGGAAACGGTTCCCAAGCGTACACATTAAAATCTCAAATGTCTATGGGATTTGAAAGATGATTTAACTCTACTAATGCTAAAGATATAGGTACATTATATTTAATATTTGCTCTTTTCTCAGGATTATTAGGTACAGCCTTTTCAGTATTAATAAGATTAGAATTAAGTGGACCAGGTGTTCAATTTATTTCAAATAATCAATTATATAACAGTATTATAACAGCTCACGCTATATTAATGATTTTCTTCATGGTTATGCCAGCATTAATAGGTGGATTTGGTAATTTCTTAATGCCTTTAATGGTTGGTGGACCTGATATGGCATTCCCTAGATTAAATAATATAAGTTTCTGACTATTACCACCTAGCTTACTATTATTAGTATTCTCTGCAGTTATTGAAGGTGGAGTTGGTACAGGTTGAACACTTTACCCTCCTTTAGCAAGTTTACAAAGTCATAGTGGACCAAGTGTAGATTTAGCAATATTTGCTTTACATCTATCAGGTGTAAGTAGTTTATTAGGATCAATAAACTTTATAACTACTATAGTTAATATGAGAACTCCAGGAATAAGATTACATAACTTAGCTTTATTCGGATGAGCTGTAGTTATTACAGCTGTGTTATTATTACTATCATTACCTGTGTTAGCCGGTGGTATAACTATGGTTTTAACAGATAGAAACTTTAACACTTCATTCTTTGAAGTAGCTGGAGGTGGAGACCCTATATTATTCCAACACTTATTCTGATTCTTCGGACACCCTGAAGTTTATATCTTAATTATACCTGGTTTCGGTATAATTAGTACAATCGTATCTGTAAATTCAAATAAACCTATATTCGGTTACATAGGAATGGTTTATGCTATGATGTCTATTGGAATTTTAGGATTCATAGTATGATCTCATCATATGTATACAGTAGGATTAGATGTTGATACAAGAGCTTATTTCACAGCTGCTACATTAATAATTGCAGTTCCTACTGGAATTAAAATATTCTCATGATTAGCTACTTGCTACGGAGGATCTATTAGAATGACACCAGCTATGTTATTTGCTATAGGATTCATATTCTTATTCACAATAGGTGGATTAAGTGGAGTTGTATTAGCTAATGCATCACTTGATATAGCATTCCATGATACTTACTACGTTGTAGCTCATTTCCATTATGTTTTAAGTATGGGTGCTGTTTTCGCAATGTTTGCTGGATGATACTTCTGAATACCTAAAATATTAGGTTTAACTTATAACTTAAACTTAGCTAAAGTACAATTCTGACTTTTATTCATAGGAGTTAATCTTACATTCTTCCCTCAACATTTCTTAGGATTACAAGGTATGCCTAGAAGAATAAGTGATTACCCTGATGCATTTGCAGGTTGAAACTATATTAGTAGTATAGGATCTATAGTTAGTGTTATATCTGCTTGATTATTCTTATACATTATATACTTACAATTAGTAGAAGGAAAAGTTGCATCTAGAAATCCTTGATTAACACCAGGATTCTACACAGATATATTACAAGCTAACTTAAACAGATGTTACAGTAGTTTAGAATGAGGATTATCAAGCCCACCTAAACCTCACGCATTTGTAAGCTTACCTTTACAAAGTAGAGTAATATAAATTATAAGCAATAATAGAATATTAAGTTGTGATAATGCTTAATAGAATTAATAGCTTATACATAAATTAACTTATATAGATATCTATATAAAAGTCTCATTAGCTCAATGGCAGAGCAGAATACTTCTAATATTAAGATCTTAGTTCGACTCTAAGATGAGATATTATTCTTATACTTTTCGGTATAAGATCCATTAAAAATAATATTTAGTCATTAAAAATAAAATATAATTTTTTGGCTATTTTTGCTTCCATTTCATAATATAGAATGCTCATTCTATTGCCTTCTCTCTTTTTATCTCCTATATAAATGCCAGGGTGAATCCTAGGTTTCGTTATAGAAATAGATAATATAATATTAATTTTATATATATTATTAAATTATTTAGTATTATAGTATAGAGTGAGGTATGTGTATACAAAAAAAAGCATTATTAATATTATACGATAAAAAAAATACTCTGTTAGTAACGCTTGCTTTATAAAGTAGGCATATATAGAATATAACATAGCTAATTATGTTTGCGCAAGCTATTATAGAGACATTAACTAAGGAATGTTTAAAAATAAATAAAAAAGTATGAGATTTTCTTCTACTCTTATTTCAGTTTTAGAGACTATTATACTAATGTTACCTGCTCTATTAGTAGTAGCTTATGTAACAGTAGCAGAAAGAAAAACTATGGCAAGTATGCAAAGAAGATTAGGTCCTAATGCTGTAGGATATTACGGATTATTACAAGCTTTTGCTGATGCTTTAAAATTAATTTTAAAAGAATATGTAGCTCCTACACAAGCTAATATTATATTATTCTTTTTAGGACCTATTGTAACATTAATGTTTGCTTTATTAGGTTACGCTGTAATTCCTTATGGGCCTGGTTTATCATTAGGTGATATGGATTTAGGTATATTATATATGCTAGCAGTTTCATCTTTAGCTACATATGGTATATTATTAGCAGGGTGAAGTGCTAACAGTAAATATGCTTTCTTAGGATCTTTAAGAAGTACAGCTCAATTGATTAGTTATGAATTAGTATTAAGTTCAGTTTTATTAATTATTATTATGATAACTAATAGTTTAAATTTAAATGTAAACGTTCAATTTCAAAAAATAGTATGATTAGCTTTACCATTATTATGTATATTAATAATATTCTTTATAGGTTCTGTGGCAGAAACTAATAGAGCTCCTTTTGATTTAGCAGAGGCTATTTTTCCAGATTTGGCCTCTTAAAAGATCACAAATTGCTGGAACCTCTTTTTTAAGAAAATCAGCAGGAAATCAACCTTAATCTTAACCCTATGGATTAAAGTTGTATCTTCAGAGACTAGACGTGATCATTTAATATTGAATATTAAATAAGGTATAGTCCAGACTTATATGAGAATATAAGAATAATAAACTCAAAATTATGTAGCTTGAACACACAATTTAAAATAAATAAATCTAGATATAGTAACAGATACTTATCTTATAGACAATTACCCCTTACAACTAAAAGATTTTATTCTTCAAACACGCCGAATACTATTGAATTACCTGACGTAAAACCTACTCCTGTATTTGTTATATATAATTTATCTGATAAGGCTAATATAGACTCTTACAGGGAAATTATTAAAAATAAAGCTGGTATTTATTCCTTTATAAATACGGTTAATGGTAACCAATATATTGGAAGTGCTAAAGATTTTTATATAAGACTTAATGAACATTTAAGTAACAGAAAGTCTAATATAGTTTTACAAAAAGCTTTTAATAAATATGGCTTAGATAAGTTTAATTGAATTATTTACGAGTATTTTAGCTATGAAACTAAAATATTAAGTAACGAAGGCTTAACTAAACTAGAAACTAGCTATATAAATGCATTTGACTTTTCTACCCTCTATAATATGAAAAGAGAAGCTTCGACTATGTTAGGTTATAAACATACAGATGAGGCTATACAGAAAATGATTGAACATTATAAAGATAAAACTAATCATCCTATGTATGGTAAGACTCATAGTGAAGAAGTATTAAAATTAATAAGTAAACCGGGGGAATTAAATCCTATGTTTGGTAGAAAACATAGTGATAAAAGTAAGAAGTTAATCGCAATATCTCAGAGTAAATATAAAAATGGTGTAGGTATTTATGACCTAGAGGGTAATCTAGTTCAAAAATTTAATAACAATGTAGAATTAGCCAAATATTTAAAAATATCTAAAGTAACTGTAGGTAAATATTTAAATAATAAACTAATCTATAATAATTTATATAAATTTAAGCCTATAGAGTAATAATTTTGAGTGTTAGGAATCTGAACTGGTTAGTGGGTTTATGACTGAACACGCTGCAGTAATATTTGTATTCTTCTTCTTAGCTGAATATGCTAGTATAGTACTAATGTGTATTTTTACTAGTATTTTATTTTTAGGTGGTTACTTATTAGATTTTGATATTATATTCTGATTTGATTCATTTAACTATATATATGCTTATATTTTTGATATTAAATGAATTACATCTTCAGAATATTTTAATTTAAGAGAAATTTTAACTAGCCCAGCTATAGAAGGACTTTTATCTAGTATAACTTTAGGTATTAAAAGTTCAATTATGGTATTTATCTTTATCTGAGTGAGAGCATCATTCCCTAGAATAAGATTCGACCAATTGATGTCATTCTGTTGAACTGTCTTATTACCTATATTATTTGCATTTATAGTACTAGTTCCTGCATTATTATATGCATTTGGAATGCCTTTTGTAAATGTAAGTATATTATAATAACATATTTAATATATAAATATTTAGCCTCCTATTATGTAACGCATAGTTGCTATACATATAATTATGGATAGTCTATAACCATTAATAAAATTGGCTGTGTGTATTTACACACAGCAAAAGTAGTACATAGTACCGTGGTGCGTAGTAAATAATACGTAGTGCGGCAGCGATTCAATAGCTTACTACTATCATTAAATAAAGCTAAGCAAACTATATAAGCATCGCTTGCGCACAGTAAGTAAAACAAAGTAGCTTTATATGAAGTTTTGTATAGTTATCTAAGCAGCCATGATACGCATGATCATAGGTGACAATTATTTTGAATATAAAGCATATATTAAACATAAATGTTATTATCATCTTTAATAACAATACCTGTATTAGGTACTCTTGTTGTAAGTAGTATGGATACATATAAAAAAAGTTCAGCATTATATGCTAAAACAATAGCATTAACAACTAGTGTTATTAACTTAATTATATCATTAGTTATATTTATTTTTTTTAATAATAGTACTAATCAATTCCAATACGTACAAGAACATTATAACGTACAATTATTTGATATCTATTTAGGTGTAGATGGTATATCAATATATTTTGTATTATTAACTACAATATTAATGCCTATAGCATTATTATCTAATTGAGATTCTATAAAAGAAAATGTAAAATCTTACTTAATTATAATGTTATTATTAGAATCATTATTATTAGCTGTTTTCATAGCATTAGATATACTATCATTCTATATATTCTTCGAAAGTATATTACCTCCATTATTTATATTAATTGGTTTATTTGGATCAGATAATAAAGTAAGCGCTGCATACTATTTATTTTTATATACATTATGAGGATCTTTATTTTTATTATTATCAATATTAGCTACATCTTCTATAATGGGTAGTACTGATTTTGATACATTATTTAAATTAAATTTTGAATATACAACTCAAGTATTCTTATTTATAGGTATATTCATATCATTTGCAGTAAAAACACCTACAATATTCTTAAATAATTGATTATTAAAAGCACACGTTGAATCTCCTTTAGGGGGAAGTATAATATTAGCCGGTATAGTGTTAAAATTAGGTTTATATGGTATATTTAGATTAATATTACCTATATTACCTAAAGCTTCTTTAGATTATACTTTTGTAGTATTTACTATAGCTGTAATTACAATTATATACGCTAGTTTTAGTACTTTAAGAACAACTGACGTAAAAGAATTAATAGCATATAGTTCAGTTTGTCACGCCTCAGTTTATTTAATAGGTGCATTTAGTAACACTATGCAAGGATTAGAGGGAAGTATAATATTAGGATTAGCTCACGGATTTGTATCTAGTGGTTTATTCATATGTGCTGGTGGAATATTATATGATAGAACAGGAACTAGATTAATATATTTCTATAGAGGAGTTACACAATTAATGCCTATATTTGCTATATTATTCTTTATATTAGCTTTAGGTAATTGTGGTGCACCATTAACTTTAAATTTCATAGGTGAATTTATGTCACTTTATAGTATAATAGAAAGATTACCTGTTTTAGGTGCTTTCGCCTGTTCTTCAGTAGTATTCTCTGCTGCATATACTATATATATGTTTAATAGAATATCATTTGGAGGATCTTTCACTAGATTCATAGAAGAAAGTATATACGATGTTAATAAAAGAGAATTTATTTTACTATTCATATTAGTAGTATTTACTGTTTTATTTGGAATATATCCTTCTTTAGTTTTAAACGTATTAGATTATTCAATGAATAGTTTAATATATAGTGTATAAATATATTATATATAAGTATACTTTAATTTTTTTTGCCTACGAGTGATGCAGAGAGCACGTATTATAACAAAGTTCAAAATTATATATATGCCTCAATTAGTACCTTTTTACTATATGAATGAAGTAGTTTTCGCTTTTGCGATAATAGTTACTATTTTATACGTATTATCTAAATACATATTACCAAGAATAGTACGTTTATTCTTATCACGTATGTTTATTAATAAAATATAATATAAATTTTATACAATATACATGTGTTAAGTTATTAACTAAGTAATATAAAAGCTATATTACTTTATTATACATGTTATTATCGTACCTAACTTAATTTGCTACTTTCATGTAGGCATGCATGCTTTGCTATCAGCAAAGAAGTATGCAGGAACATAGATAGGTTATAGATTTTTATAGCAAGTATAAATAATTAGTTATTTAAAGGTTTATATATAAAAGTAGTATAATACTACTAAATGTTGTTCACAGAAATAAGAAGTCCCTTAGATCAATTTGAAATAAGAGATATATTAAATTTAGAAGTTTTAGGTGGTAATTTACACTTATCTTTAACTAACATAGGATTCTATTTAACATTAGGAGCTTTAATCATATTAACTTTAAGTATAGTATCAACAAACTATAACAAATTAGTTAGTAATAACTGATCTATAGCTCAAGAATCTTTATACGTTACTATACATGGTATAGTTACAAACCAAATTAACCCTAAAAATGGTCAAATATATTTCCCATTTATATATACTTTATTTATATTCATATTAATGAATAATTTAATAGGAATGGTACCTTACAGTTTTGCTTCTACAAGTCATTTTGCATTAACATTTGCACTTAGTTTCACTATTGTATTAGGTGCAACTATTTTAGGATTCCAAAAACATGGTCTAAAATTCTTTTCATTATTAGTACCAGCTGGTTGTCCTTTAGCACTTTTACCTTTATTAGTTACTATTGAATTAATTTCATATTTAGCTAGAAATGTATCATTAGGTTTAAGATTAGCTGCTAATATAACAGCTGGACACATGCTATTAAGTATATTAAGTGGTTTTGTTTATAACATAATGAACTCTGGATTTATATTCTTTATTTTAGGATTAATACCTTTAGTATTTATAATAGCATTCTCAGGATTAGAATTAGCTATTGCATTTATTCAAGCACAAGTGTTTGTGGTGTTAGCTTCTTCATATATTAAAGACGGTTTAGACTTACATTAATATATTATTAATATTTAATACTATAATGTAAATAACTATCTAAATAAGATTTAGGATTACTGTATAGGTAATCCTAAATAAAGCTTAAGCTAAGTGTTAGCTAAGTATACAATATTTAATTTAATAAGTGATAATAACTAGGAAAGTTTTGACGAAACAATAGTATATTAATCCTATAGATTATAAAGGAATTAACTTAAGTTATATAATAAATTAACGAGAAAATAAAACAAAATTATTTATATAATTTAAAATAAAATATAGTGTGAGGGTACTAAATTTAGCATTTATATAGACGAATAGTTGATTTAGTGATTTTAACATTATGTAGCTTAAATTATCCTTATTATGGGCATTTACAAATGTCTAATTATATTTAGATCGATTAGAGATATATGAATAACTCTATATCTAACTAATTAAAAAAGTTGAGTTTGGTGATGGCTCTGATTGAATGCTGTCCAAGTGCTTGACACATGCTAATCGTACGTTTTAATTATAGTATTATGCTTTAATTAAAAAGTGGTGTACAGGTGAGTATAATGATATTCTTCGCCGGCCTTAAAGCGAAGGTAAATCCTTCATAATAAATAAAGGAATGGTAGTTTCTGGCTATCAAGCGGTGCGGTAAAGCCGTAACTACTGTGAAATTCCGCTTTAAGAGGATAATAAATATCTTCGAGATAGGTAGTAGTTAAGGTGATGACTTAACTAGCCTAAAACTCTCGTAGTCGAAGCTGAAAGGTTGATCGACCACATTGGGTCTGAAAAAACCCCAATGCAAGTTAGTACAGCAGTGAGGAATCTTGGTCAATGGCCTAACGGCTGAACTGGCAACTTGGAGAAGTGGTAAGTTTTAAAATTAATAGTAAATAAAACGCAAGTACACTATTAGTTTAAAATTCTATTAGAATTGAATGAAGCTTTGTTTATATATTGATAATGACAGTATATATATTGTGTCTTGACCAATTACGTGCCAGCAGTCGCGGTAATACGTAAGAGACTAGTGTTATTCATCTTAATTAGGTTTAAAGGGTACCCAGACGGTCAATATAGCTTCTATAATGTTAGTACTTGACTAGAGTTTTATGTAAGAGGGCAGTACTTGAGGAGGAGAGATGAAATTCCGTGATACCAAAGGGACTCTGTAAAGGCGAAGGCAGCCCTCTATGTATAAACTGACGTTGAAGGACGAAGGCACAGAGAACAAACAGGATTAGATACCCTAATAGTCTTTGCAGTAAATGATGAATGCCATAGGTCAGCATGGGATTATATGAGTAAATAATACTCTTCCCTTGGTCTATAAATGAAAGTGTAAGCATTTCACCTCAAGAGTAATGTGGCAACGCAGGAACTGAAATCACTAGACCGTTTCTGACACCAGTAGTGAAGTATGTTGTTTAATTCGATGATCCACGAAAAACCTTACCACAATTTGAATAATTATATTACAGGAGTTGCACGGCTGTTTCCAGTTAATGTTGTGAAACTGTGGTTTCCATGAAATTAACGTAATCCCTGGCTTTATTTTTATAGGCTCATTGCAGCTATTACGATAAAGCATTCGATCCTGGAAATTTGGAAAGAGAAAGGGGACAAAGACAAGTCATCATGGCCTTGATATTGTGGGCTATAGACGTGCCACATATACCTAAACAAAGAGATGCAAAAATGTGAATTTAAGCTAATCTCAAAAAATAGGATATAAATTTTAAGGATTATAGTCTGAAATTCGACTATATGAATAAGTAATTACTAGTAATCGTGAATCACCATGTCACGGTGAATATAGCTTGGATTGGTACTAACCACTCGTCACATGCTGAAAGGAGCATGCGCAATAAGTTTGCTTTCTTAATAACAAGTAAAAAAAACAAATAAGTTTTATATATTCTTCTATTAAGAATCTTCGTATGCGTGGCTCTAATTAGTGTTAAGTCGAAATACGGTTCGTGTAGTGGAAGTTGCACGGGATAAATTAATTTTAACCATAATAAAAACGTATAATTATGTAAGCGTATACTCAAGTATAAAGCACATATTGTACAAAGGAGGGTTCCTTTATTGGTAAGAAGGGTTGAACTGTAAATTCAATAGCTAAGGCTTTTAAGAGTTCGAATCTCTTGTCTCCTAGAATTAGTAACTTAATTGGTAAAGGACTTCCTTGTCACGGAAGTAGATGTCGGTTCGATTCTGATCTAATTCGTAATTTTAATTTACTAACTTTAGCTTGTCGGAAGATAAGCAATTGTTGATTATGCTGCAAGCTAAAACTAAGCATTATAGTGCATAATATTACCAATGTAGGTAGTCATGCAAGCAAGGCAGCTTATGAAATACTGTTTATGCAGCATGTTTAGGAAAAGTTTCCATAGGTAGGGTAAGATATTTGCTAAGTATTATGTTTTATACATTTAGGTGTTCGATTCACCTCTTTTCCGTAATATATATATATGCTTCTATAGCTCAACGGTAGAGCATGATACTGTTAATATTATGATAGATGTTCGATTCATCTTAGAGGCTTTTAATTTGTATATCAAGCTGTAAAATAAATATATATATTTATGACAAATTTAGTAAGAAGTAATTTTCAAGATCATCCGTTCCATTTAGTTTCTCCTTCACCATGACCATTTTATACTAGTATATCTTTATTCGCTGTAACAGTTAATGGAGCATTATCAATGCATTCATTCAGTAACAGTTACTTAGTATTCTTTGCAGCATTAGCAACATTAGCTGGTTCTTTTGCTCTATGATTTAGAGACATAGTATCAGAGGGTAGAACAGTCATAAATAATAATTATATTTTAAAAATAGCTAAAGCAATTTCAATCGAAAACATCAATGAAACATTAATTCATTATAAAAACAATAATAGTAATACAATTTTCAATAAAGATAATGATTTAGGTCATTATTTAGCAGGTCTTTTAGAAGGGGATGGACATATTTCATTACCTTCTTCAGGTACTACTACTTTAAATAGAGTACTTAACCCTAGAATAGTATTTACTTCACATAAAAATAATTTAGGTATGTATACCTTTCTTCAATCAGAATTAGGTAATATAGGACGTTTTCAATCTTCAGGTGATAATATAATCCGTTATATTATAGGAGATATGAAAGGAATTATTCATATTGTAAAGTTAATACACGGTAAGTTAAGAACACCTAAAAATAAAAGATTTAATGATCTAATTAAATTCATTAATGCTAAATATGATTTAAATATACCTGAAAGTAATTTAGATAATACAAATTATTTAGATAATAGTTGATTAACAGGTTTTACAGAAGCAGATGGACATTTTGGTATTAAACACGTAGAAAAGAAAGAAAAATCAGAGACTCGTAAGAGATCGGTAAGTGAAAGTGTTTCACTAAAATTTAGATTAGATCAACGTGCATATGATAAACCTACATCTTCTAGTATGAAACCTTTCATGGAGGAATTAGCTTCATCTTTATCTTGTAATTTAAGAACTTATAGTAATAAAACAGGTGAAATATTGTCTATATATATTTCTTCTATTGATAATATAAAAACTATTGTTAATTATTTTGACAAATATCCTTTAATAGGAGATAAGCTTAATGATTATAATAAATGAAAAATTGTGTATAATATGATTTTATCTAAAGAACATCTTTCTGAAGATGGTAGATTGAAAATTAAAGCTTTAATTAATAAAATATAATAATGTAAGTGCTCTCTATAAATTTAACCAATTGCTGGAAAACCCTTATTAAAGGACTATCAGCAGGGAACTAATAGACGTATAATTATCTTTAGTACCTTCAGAGACTAAACGTTAAAAGTTAATACGTTAATTTTAACCTATTAATTAAGATATAGTCCAACAAATATAGAAATATATTTAGATTACCATTTGACTTACTTAGGTAATCATACTTTAGCTGTACAAAAAGGATTAAACTTAGGTGTAATATTATTTATAGTTTCAGAAGCTTTATTCTTTGTGGCTATATTCTGAGCATTCTTCCATAGTGCTTTAACACCTACTGTAGAATTAGGTGCTCAATGACCACCTATGGGTATAGAACCTGTAAATCCATTCGAATTACCTTTACTTAACACAGTAATTTTATTATCTAGTGGAGCTACTATAACTTACGCTCACCATTCTTTAATTAAAGGTGAAAGAAAAGGAGCTATATACGGTACAATATTTACAGTATTATTAGCTTTAATATTCACTTTCTTCCAAGGAGTGGAATATAGCGTTTCTTCATTCACTATTAGTGACGGTGTATTTGGAACATGTTTCTTCTTTGGAACAGGTTTCCACGGAATACACGTTATCGTAGGTACAATATTCATATCAGTGGCTTTATGAAGAATAATTTCATACCACTTAACAGATCATCACCATCTTGGTTATGAAGCTGGAATATTATACTGACATTTTGTTGATGTAGTATGATTATTCTTATATGTATCAATGTATTATTGAGGTTCTTAATTAACTATACATTATTTTATGTAAGATTATAATGACTTACATCGTAAGTCGTAAACTGTTGTGTGTGTTTCCATATTACTACTAACTAAGCATGTATACATAGCTTAGCACTGAGTAGCTTAAGAAGGATAAACTACACACAACCAAAGCGGTTATAGGTTAATTGGTAGACTTGTCGATTTCCACTCGATTTGCGTCAGTTCGATCCTGACTAACCGTATTATTTGATAGCTTAATTAGCAATAGTGTGTGATAACATGCATATTTGTATGTAATCATAGCTTATAATGCCTTAAGTTTTACTATATTAAATACAACAAATAAATATACTTATAATCTTAAGTATATTTAAAAGAATAAAATTCTATTATCATAATAAAATATTAGCGATTGGCTAATTATGATGAGTTAATCAAACACCTTTTGATAAAATTCTAATTCTAATAAAAATGGACCAACTAATTACAATTTATGAAATATTCTCTAATGGATATGTAACAAGTTCTTTGGATGTAGTAAGCGTGACGGCTTTATTGTGTGGTATAGCAATAATAATTAATAAAAATCCTATAATTTCTATTATATTCTTAATAGGATTATTTGCAAGTATATCTGTATATTTAATATTATTAGGTTTAACTTTTATAGGTTTATCTTATTTAATAGTTTATATAGGAGCAGTATCTATCCTGTTTTTATTCATCTTAATGTTAATAAACATTAGAACAAGTGAACTACAAAGTAATAATAAAAACAGTATCCCCTTAGGGTTATTTATAACATTATTAACAAATTTCACATTATTCCAAATATTACCTTATTTTATGGCAATATTGAATAACTACAGTAGTAAATTAAATACTATAATATACTACTTACCTTGAAATAAATATATTGATATAGTAAATTATATTAATAAAAACGCAGATATAAATAGTGCAAATGTTATGTTTGTATCAAGTAATAGCTGAGACGGTAATATGGCAGAAACTAGTCATATTTCAGCTTTAGGTAATATATTATATACAAGTTATAATATGTGAATATTTATGGCAAGTTTTATCTTATTATTAGCAATGGTAGGAGCTATAGTTATTACAATTAAATCGGAGAAATCACAAGTCTAAAATATGATGCAAAGTTTAGTTTTATCGATAGTAGGGGAAAATGACCATATAAATACTACTGTACAATTAGTACAACAAATGGCAGACGGGTCACAACATGTAACCCAAACATTATTTCAAAGTTCTTCTCGTATGATCAACATCATTAACTCGTTTAATAATATAGATTATGATTATTCTTCTTTTAATGTAAACATCAAGAACTTTGTTAACCATTCTTTTAGATTAAACATTATTGATTCATTTAATACTGTGGATTATAATTATTCTTGTGCACACAGGCTAGACAAAAATATAGATAGCTTACCATCTAATAATGTATTTAGAGGGGGTTCTCGTGTATATATAAATAACACATCATGTAATGTTGCACCTGAGGGGAATTCTTTTGTAAACATAATTAATTCGTATAATAACGGATGTGTGAACATGCATAATAACTCATTTAATGAGTCATTTAATAGTGTAGGCAGCAAGAATACATATAATAACGTATTTAATAATATAAACTTAAATAATTCATATAATAAAGATTTTAAAGTATCTTTGCAGGAAGGTGGTTTTTTAGGACACAGAAAAGCAAAGAGTTTTTAATAATACAATTACTACGTAAATTAAAAAAAAGAAAAATTAGTTCAATGGTAGAGCGATCGTTTTACACACGATAAGTTGAAGGTTCAAATCCTTCATTTTTCATCTAGATGATTCCTTAACTTAAACGGTAGAGTGCATTTTTGATAAGAATGATATCAGCGTTCGATTCGCTGAGGAATTACAGAGAATTGGCCGAGCGGTTTAAGGCGGTAAGCTTGAGTCTTATTAGGTTATATTCTAACCACATCCGTTCAAATCGGATATTCTCTGAATAAGAGTGTAGTTTAATTGGCAAAATAGGAAGCTTCAACCTTCAAATTCTTGGTTCAAGTCCAAGTACTCTTGTTGTGCGTAGCTTTAGTTTGTTAGATACTTCTTATCCCTGTAAGATTAGCAGGCAAGGATAAAGAAGGATCAAACATACACATAACTTCGCTAGTAATTACGGATTAGGGCCGGCTTGGGTAGGCACTTCGTTTGGGACGAAGACTAGTTATGTTCGAATCATGATAATCCGAGACTCTTTTATTTAGAATTATTAGAGATAAATTAAAAAAAATGATGTAGCATAGCTATCATAAATAAATATGCGTTATAAAGCATAGCAATTAATTATTAAATAAAATAGAATAGTATATTATACTATAATATATTAGATACTTGATATATAAATTATAATTATATAGATTAAAAAGATGTTATTTAGAATAATATCTATATAATTTATACAAGTATATAAAGAAATTATTATGGAATTTAAGCTATATATTAAAGAGAATTATTTATATACATTTATATGATATATATAAACTCTAAGAGAAATCAGATAATAAACGAAGTGAATTGAAATATCTTAGTAACTTTAGGAAAAGAAATCAAAAGAGATTCCATGATTAGCGTGAGCTAAAGTGGACTAGCCTAGAAAGTAAAATGGTTAATAAACTGTTTAAATTAAATGGGGAACCTTCCTCAAAGGCTAAATATAATATATAAGCGATAGTGAAAAGTACCGTGAGGGAACTAAAAGAAAAATAGTAATTTTATAAGCAGTTCGGAAAATAAAAAAGTTAGAACGTACCTTTTGCATAATGGGTCACCAAGTTAACATTAGATGCGAGAGTGC